>BQNB010031456.1:12500-53973 GCA_026074375.1 Tanacetum coccineum | reverse complement strand
GACGTTCATTTGGAAGATCATCATATTCTTGTTGGCTGCATTTGCTACAAAGATACAGATGGACTCTATTCTTGCAACCAGTGTAAATGATTGCTCAAAATCAATTCCCTCCTCTTGCCTGAACCCCTAAGCAACTAATATATTCTTATTCTTTAGTACATCGCCAAATTCGTCTGTCTTGACCTTATAAATCCATTTAAGTTTGATTAACATGACTTTATCTGGACACGACACCAATTCCCAAACTTGTAGTCTTTCAAATTCATGAATTTCTTTTTGCATTACATCGATCAAAGATGGTTCGGTCATTTCTTGTTTGAAGTTCTTTGGTTCTATAGAAGTTAGAAAGGCATCAAAGTAATACCACATGACGTCAGTCTAAAGTTGCTTTCTGGTGGAGACTGAACGTGAAGGATCACCAATTACATTTGCTATTGGATGATCTTTAGTCCATCTACCAATAAGTTCAAATGGAGTGTGGGATGGTCTCACATTAGATGACGATCCTTCAGAAGTCAAGTCTTCATGAAGAAATTCATGAAGAGGATCATCATCAAATAATGGTGTTTTTGGTGATTCTTCAACACCTTAAGAAATAATTGGAGAATGTTCTTGTTCTTGTGTTGATGGGATACTTGATGATGGTGCATCTTGGTCAATGGACGTAGACACAGGTGAATCGGCTATATCAACAGCTCTTGGTGCAGCAGCTACTTGAACTGGAGGATTGAAGTATTCATCGAACAAAGGTTGGAACAAAGTATCCCAATCATCTCTTTTTGGTGGATTACAAGGTTGTTGAGGAATAATGTTTGGTACGAGTCCTGAACTGGATGTTGCAGGAGTCATTACTTGAAACCCGGGTCCTAAACCGAATTGTTTAGAAGCCATTACTGTCAGCTCATCGAACATCACATGAATGGTTACCATAATTTTCCAGGTTCTCCTGTTATAGATTCTGAAAGCTTTCTTTGCTAGCGGGTATCTAACAAAAATACCAATATCGGCCTTTGCATTTAGTTTACCTAAGTCTTCACTGTCATTGGTTGGATAACGTAGTGAACCAAAGACATGAAAGAATGATAAATTCGGCTTCTTGTCATGCATTAGCTCATATGGAGTTTTGTTGTATCGTAGATGAATCAAAGAATGGTTTTGGGTGTAACAAGTTGTGTTGATTGCTTTGGCCCATAGAAAAAAGAAGAGCTTTTGAAAATATCAACATAGTACAGGCAGCTTCCACAAGAGTTCCGTTTTGTCTTTCGACAACGCCGTTCTGTTGAGGAGTGCGAGCAACAGAAGTTTGATGCGAAATGCCAACATTTCATAAAAATCACAACGAGTCTGATTGACAAATTCAGTTCCAATATCTGTTCTAACATTATGGATAGTGGCAATCAAACGAACTTGAATATTTTTTATGCATTTGATGATAGCGTCTGGAGCTTCATCCTTTGATCTTAAAATTTTAACCCAAGCAAATCGAGAGTAATCGTCAACAATTACGAAGATATACTTTTTCTCGTTAATGCTCTCCACACGTATCGGGCCACAAAGATCCATATGCAAAGTTATAGTTTCTCTTGGTTATTGTCCTCAGCTTTGGGTTGATGAGAAGATTTCTTGCTTTTTCCTAATGCACATGCTGAACACAGATGATCTTTCTGAAATTTAAGCTTTGAAATACCTCGTGCAAGACCGTGTTTGGATAGCTTGTTAAGAGTACTGAAGTTGAGATGCATTAAACAACGGTGCCATAACCAGCTCTTAGTCTTTAAAGCTTTTGATAGAAGACAGATCGGAGAAGTCTTTAGCATGTCATCAAGATAAATAGTGTACAAATTTGTCTCGGGAGCCTGAAAGTAGATCAACAACTTCTAAATTTCAAATAAAGCAAGTGTTCTTCCGAAATGCGACTTCAAGATCAGCGTCAAAAAATTGTCCAACAAAGAACAAGTTATGTCTAAGCCCTTCAATATAATAAACCCTTGAGATAATTACATTCCCCTGCTGATAGTCACCATACCCCATGATCTTTGCAACTTGGTCATTTCTGAATCAAACAGTTCCTAAAAATTTACTAACGAAATTTATGAGCTGAGAGTGGTTCCTTATCATATGTTTTGAACATCCAGAGTCCAGATACCAGAGAACAATCTAGACAACCTGTCATTGACAAGAGAAAAAGAAGATGGAACATTTGTAGCATTGGATCCCCACAAATGAGTGGGTTCCGAGTTGTTAGGAATTTTAGATTCTACAATCTTAGCTTTTTTACTTGAACCTGCTAATTTTATTTGTTTGGGTCTCATACTATAGATTTTAATCTCTGATTTTGGTGTTTCAACTGACTTAGGAGTGGTTTCCTTCAGATGCACTATTTTCTTTGGAGTGAACCTAGTTAAAGGGCACAAATTACCAACTATAGTGAAAAATCTTCCTTTTGGTTTCCACTTATATCCTACATTAGTGAACACTTTACTCGTAGGTTTCTAAGATTTTCTCTTTTTGTTTCTTTTACATTTAGATTTCGAACGCACATTCACATCATTCAGATAAGCAATAAGACACATATCATGATTAGAATCAAACAAACATTTGTTACAGATAGCACAAATAG
This sequence comes from Tanacetum coccineum, assembly GCA_026074375.1. Lineage (NCBI taxonomy): Eukaryota > Viridiplantae > Streptophyta > Magnoliopsida > Asterales > Asteraceae > Tanacetum > Tanacetum coccineum. The sequence continues at coordinate 51,353 of BQNB010031456.1, read as the reverse complement.
ATTCAAACTTAGCATTTCTTACAGAATGCTTACCAAGTGCATTACTGATAGGTTCATAAACAGAATTCGTCTTATTCAAACTAGATTTAACTTTCCTAGAGTGTTCTTTTACTCTATTCTTCTGATTGCTACGTGATGGTCACATGATCCTATTATTCTTTGTATTTCTTGAAGGCTTTGATCCGCTACCACTAGTAGTAGGTTTTACTCCTGTAGAAGTCAACAAAGGCTTGTTAGAATCTTTGGTTTTAAGAGAATCAGTCTGTTTGGGAATAATGTTTGAAGATGTAACAGGTTCAGCAAATCTAACTCTTTTGTCCTTGTTAATCGGTGTGATAGCAACTAACTTCTCACTAGGTTTTGGTGAATTAGGGTATGTATGAGAGGCATAGACTAACAATTCCTGAACATGTTTTGTAAACATGCAAGTAGATTCTAATAGAGGTTCACTAGGATACTGTGTTCTAGCACGTTCTACAAATCCACAAAGAGTGTCAGCATATTCTATAGTCTTCTCAATGTAAACCTCATGAGCATCCCTATTGTTCTTAAGCTTAGGAGAAATAGGTTCTATGTCAAGCTTGAACATTCCTGAAGCAAGAGTGGCATTAGGTTTTGAAACCACAGTATTGAAAACATTTTTCCTTTTAAGTTTCTTAACTCATTTTTCAATGCTGTAATAGCGAAAATCTTTTTCTTAAGTTGAGCATTTAAATCCGAATTTTCAAGAGACTTTGCATTAATTTGAGCAATTAAAGAGTCATAATGTTCTTTTAATTGAACACGTGTCTTTCTAATTGAGTCAAATTGGTCTTTATAAATTGATTTCAAATGCTCTCGTTCATTTCTCAAATTTTCATTTTCTGAAAGTAATTTTGTCTCACTATGTTCCAGTTCAATGTTGATTGTTTCAATCTCATCAATATCTTTCTTTACATTTTCCACACAATCTTTTCCACTCAAATATTTGATTCTTTCCTTCAACTTTCTAATGATTATGTCCTTCTCTTGTGACTGAGCTTTCAATTCATTTATTTCAAATAATTGATTAAATGTGGGAGAATTTAGGTTTTCACTTGATTAAAATGTGGTAGATGAATTTAGGAAATCACCCGAATTTTCCTAAGAAGAAAAAAAAAAAAAAAAAACTTAAAAATTCATGGATTAAGTAGCGTTGCTTTTAATGAGATGTGTAATAAGCAATGGCTTTTCTAAATTAGGAATAAGTGATGACGTAGTTTATCGTATGCCTCTTTTTCATAAGAATCTTTGCTGTTTTGAAAGCATAGTCTCAAGTTCTAGAAATTTAATGATGGAAAAGATATATCAACTGTGACTATTCGCTCACATCTAAAGATATATCCACAGAATTCGTCAACTACAATATGCTTTAATTTATTAATGACATGGAGGGGGTTTTGGTTCAAGGAGTTGAGTTCATTATAATCCTTGTGTTGTTTGATTTGAATTTCAAATATAATTTGTCATACAGAACAACTGATCAATCATCAGCCTCGCATTTGGTTGAAAAATAGTTTGAACGTTGTTTTAGATTTCCTCATAGAAGAGTTTTATCAACGCATTAAATGTGTCCTTTCTATATGCTTTTTAGAAAAGGAATATCTCTAATACAAATAGAAAAAATCTTTTGTATGTTCAAAACCCCAGAAAGACCCCCACTCTCAGTAGAATAGCTTAGATGTTGTCTTCATTTTCACACTTTGTCAATTGGCCAGTTGGTATTTATTTAGCTTTTAAGACTTTACATTCTACCAAACATACCATGAATTTTGTTGATACAAATGGTGGTTGACGTCCTGTGTGATTAGGTCTCGAATTAAGGTGTATCACGGATTTGTGTAGGCTCCCGGTTCCATGTAAATCTCAATTCAAGTCATTGATGTATGCGTCCTGCGCAGCTAAGAATGTCACCAAGCACCGTTAGGCTTTTACCGTGGGATTGTACTCCAGACTATTTATCCTCCGGCGTCGAGCGTAAGAACGGTTTACGGTTTTAGTAGGATTGAAGAAGTTAGGGTTATGAGGGCATACCTTAGATGCAGAGCGAGGTGCTCTCAATATACTCAACCAACCTCTAATGGGCTTTGTCCATTATAAGGTTAGTATCCAGAGAGGTCCTTTACAGTTATAGATTATTTCAGTAACTATGGAGGGGCCCACTTCATGATTATGACTCGTTCGTAATAGTTGTTATAAGATACCTGGCGGTCACGTGTGCTGCTAGTGGGCCACATGTGCCAAAAACGCTCGTGTGATATGCATATGTTCATGTGCTTCCCCAATAGGCATGTACCATATTTCGGGCCTCCTTGGAATGCTCGTAATGATGTCTGCTTGCTATGGGCCACATTCATCAGGGCCTGGGTGTATAAAGTACCTATTCGTGGGTCGTGTGCATGGACCCGATGGTTGGACTATAGCTGTCTATCATGCTCCTCCCCAGTCTTGTATGCGCTTGGTAAGACCGGCGGTATGCTAGACTAACAAATAAAGGGTTTCGCGGGTATAAATATCCCTGGGATGCGTATTGTGGAAGAAAAACATGAAAAATGATCCACCCAATAAACAATGAATCTGGTCAACTTGAGTCGGGCAAATATGCACGCTCTTCGTAATTCGAGAAGAGTAGCTAGAACTTAGGCTTATACGTTTTCACCATCTACCCTACGATAGGACAAGTGGGGGACACGTGTTACCTCATCCGCGTCGTGTCCTAACCTGTAACAACTTGCTCCTTTATAAGAGGTTCGCCAACATTTCATAATTTGTATTTGGCCACAGTAATAAGAAAATCTCTTCTCTACAATGCATTGATAAAGCTTCATTATAGATCATCGAAAAATCAGACCAGGTATATCCGCGCGTAGTGCGCATATCCATAACCCTTGCTCTTGGCTAAATCTTGGGTGTTTGCAAATTGTACATGATTTTGACATCGGGAATATAACAGATGAGGATCTTCTGTGTGTTCACATGCTGAGTATTACATACCATTGATTGCACCTGTTTGTGCCGGAGGGCTGCAGGTGGCGGAGTTTGATAGCGGATTTCTAGGGGGGGGAGAGGTTGGGGTTTATACTCACACGGCTTGCTTTGAGTTTTCCTATCAACGGTAGACCCCTTTCGTTGATTTATGTCAAGTCCTGAAATTTTGAAATGTCTTAATATTTACCCCAGTTGCGCACTGATCGTGACATAGGCGCTAGGCAAAAAATAGCAATATCGATGTAAATTGCCGCCTTGGATTGGCTAATTAAATCGCCATCGAGTCATTTGGTTCGCCGCGCTTTCATGCTACACCTCTAGGTTTCAAAAAAGAAGATCCCACGGTCCATTTGTTCCGCGCCTTCTATCACACCTCTTGGTCAAACGGATGGGTATCGTTTTCCAAGCGCGCTGGGCGTTTGCAGTGCTATACCGAAAAATTAGATGCGCTAAGGCGTTGGAGGGAGATGTTCTTCTGGGTAGATGATGCGTTGTTTCCCTGGGACTTCGCATTCTATACTCAGGGGTCATTGTTGAGGGATGAGCGTCCACCCCCCGGGCCGTATAGTATGGAGGATGCAGAACTTATAAATGAGAACCGTATCCCTATCAACGCATACTCAGAAGCCTTTCTATGCCACATGGGCATTAGTCGTAATTATTTCCAAAGCCCCGAGGAAGTGCCGACGTTTATAGGCGATGACGGCCAAGGTGGGTGCTTGTCCTTCCTTCTCCCTCGCTTAGTAGTGTAAGCGCTCTTTCTTATTTAAGCTTATGTAACTGTTTGTTTTTTTTTTCGTTTTGTGTTGCGCAGAAATGGATTTGTTTAGCGTGGTTCATTTGAGTAAGTCCAAGCTGGTGACCGAGGGGGTGTGGCCTTTAAGAGATGGTGAGGAGCCGTTGTTGGAAAGTACTGCAGGGCGCACAATGGAACTTGTGCTGGAGCAACCAGAGGTTGAGAGTACTGATGTATTAGCACCCACACCACTACGCAGTGTACCAGGTGCAACTGTAGAGCCCCCCAGGCTAGACGCAACAAGCGTTGGTTCTTCAGAGGATGCTGATGTCGCAGGGGCTGAAAGTGAGGCTGGAGAAGTTGACTCTGGGTTGAAACGCAAGAGGGCCACCAGTGATGACGGCGCGGGCACGTCAAAGAGGGTGCGTCATGTCAGTGGTAGTACATCGACTGAGGAGGAAACCCCGGATGCACCACCCACGCTTACTGCTAAGGAGGTGACCGAGACTCCTCCCCCCAAGTAAGTAATTTAGCCTCTATGTCTGTCCAGTAATAGCGTTTATTGTATGCAATCATAATAAAGTAATGTGGAGTCCTTATTATTGGTTGGTTGTTTCCTATTTGTGTGCAGTGTCGAGGCTACTAGCGATTCCTCTGCGCTGGTGACGCATGTTGTACAGTCCCCACCCCAGACTAGTCCCTTGGCTGCTGATGACATATCAAGGAGGGATCGGGAGACAGGTCCTAAGTCGTTTGAGGGTATGCCAGTGGATCAGCTTATGGAGGAGTTTGATATGGTCACTGCGCAGCAAGCCGCGCTGGTGGCGCAGCTGAGAGCAAGGTTTTCTAGTGAATGCAGCCAGAGTGTACAGAAGGATGAAGAGATTCTACTGCTGAAGACACAGTTGGCAGATGCGCAGGCTGAGGCAGAGTCTTTAAGGTCTTATGCACAGAAGCTTGCCGAGGAAAAAATGGCACTGCTTGTCAAGGTAGGGCAAGAGCGCGCAAATTCTGCGGATTACAAGGCAAGTTGTCACTGGGCTGTGAAGTATTTGGAGGGGGGTAAGAACAGCCATTTTGCTGGGCTGGATGAGTTTTGCCAGAGAGTGGAGGAGCTGTTGGAGAAGCAAGAGGAGAAGTTACGCAAACTCAGTATTGAGTATGATGAGGAGCTTTACCCTCACATGTTGTCCGCTATTGATGAGCGCAGGTGGCTTATAAGCCATGGTATGTGCCTTGCTGCAATGAGCGCTTTGGAATCTTAGGAGGTCAAGCAGTCCTTTGGGGATGTTGTAAAGTGTGCATTGGCACGTGGTAAGGCGGAAGCGGTGGAGGAACTGCATGAAAAGAAGTTGCTGACAGTGCCTGCCGCACAGGTACCTGGATATAATGATAATGCATATGAGGAGCTTGTTGATGCGATGGAGACGATGAAATTGTTAGAGCTGCCTCATATTGCACAGCTGGAGCGTGACTAGGATTACCCCATAGATGTGATAATGGCGGGGTTAACCTTGGCTAGGCATGCCACCAAGGGCGCTGAGGCCCAGCCTGATTACTTTCTTAAGCCAGACGTGGCACAACTGCAGGTTCCTATCTATGCCCGTCCGTGTGACATCCTTAATCCTTTTGCACTTGAGAAGGAGATTCCGTTGAGGGAGTCTTTAGAGGCCCACGCCATAAGGCTTGCTAAGAAGAAGAGGGTGAAGGGAAAGGCAATATTATGCGGTGTTGGTGCAGCGCACATCCCCCGTTCTAATGGAGTACCAGTTAGCGTGGCGACCGTGTCACCTAAAGATAGTGAACTTCTGGGGGAAGCTTAAGGAGGCTGGAGATGCTACGTACCAAGTTGGCAGTTCAGAGCAAAGTCGTTGTCACATCATCTAGGCTTTCTTCCTTGTGCAAACTTATCGTTTTTGTGTATGTTGGCAAATTTTGTTTAATCAAACTCATGGTTCTTTTGTAAAAGTTATCCTTTGGGACCCATAGTATGGGTTGTTTGTTGTTGTGGCTTGTGCGATTGTACGCACACAATATAAGTTATAAAAGTTGACAATATGTTTGTGCACAATTAGTTGCCTTTGCATGAAAGACTTGTTTGTGATGTGCTATTTGTCAAATTGTTGTGAACATAGTCATTACAAAGTTCATGACTGCAAAATATGCTAAGTTTACATGTATGGGTTGACATTACAATTACATGCGGCGTACCGCTAATACCATATCAAGAAGTCAAAAGTTTTGACTCCTAATTTGTTAAACGTGCACCGTGTGCGCTGCTGCGCATCCATCGTGGAATGCGCATTTAAACTTACTCCAACGTCTTGAGAGAAAGGTGTTTAACAAGGATTCATGATCCAATGTTGATGGGTTTGCAACCCTCTTACTCAACGAGTCATTTAGTAGGTTTACTCATCCTTTTCCCATCGTGGGGTATTAGGTGCATGCACGCCGCGTAGGCACAGAATAATGTAACAACAATATTGATACATAAATAGATACTCACAATAAGCATGTAAAGTGAATTGTGTCGCGGAGTTAGCTAGAAACCGCGACATTTAATTAATACTTGCAAAAATAAAAAACATTTGTCTTAAAAAAAACATAAGTACGCATATACCCAGTGAGCACTTCCCTAAAGATAGCATTTCTTGAGATTGCAGATATTCCACGTGCGGGGCAACTCACGCCCATCCATGTCACGCAGCTTGTATGCTCCTTTTCCAAGTGCTTCCGTAACCTCGTAGGGTCCTTCCCACTTTGGTCCCAGCTTTCCTGTGTCTTCCGCGTGGCTTGCGTCGTTAGCACGATACACGAAGTCTCCTGGTCTAAATGAGACTCCTCGAACTTTAGCGTCATAGTATCCCTTCATTTTTAACTTTGCTTTTTCCTCACGTATGGCTGCTTGTTCGCGCCTTTCCTCCAATATGTCCAAGTCTATACGTCGCTCGTCGTCATTGGTTGCGATATTGACCTCCGCGGTACGAATAGTTGGCATTCCGATTTCGGCTGGTATAACGGCTTCCGTCCCATAGACAAGAGAGAAGGGAGTGTCCCCTGTGCTAACTTTTATTGTTGTGCGATGTGCCCACAAGACATGTGACAATTCCTCTACCCACCTGCCTTTATGTCTATCCAGGCGCGCTTTGATTCCTTCGCCTAGACTTCGATTTGCGCGCTCAACCAAACCATTGGTCTGTGGGTGTTTAACCGACGCAAAACGCTGTGTAATGCTTAATCTCGCGCACCAGTCTTTGAACGGGTTATCACAGAATTGTTTCCCATTGTCCGAAACTATTTCTCCAGGTAATCCAAAACGGCACACAATGTTATCCCAAACAAATCGTTTTACCTGATTCCCTGTGATTGTGGCGACCGCTTTCGCCTCGATCCATTTAGTAAAGTAGTCTATAGCCACGATAAGGAATTTCAATCCTCCCGCTGCAACAGGGAAGGGACCAGCGATGTCGATACCCCACTTGTGGAATGGCCATGGTGAGGTGATGGGTGTTAGCTCCTGTTGTGGTTGGCGCGGGATTGGTCTATGTACTTGGCAATCATTGCATTTCTTTATCATGTCGCGCGCGTCGCGGTGCATGGTGGGCCAGTAGTACCCAGACCGTAAGGCTCTTGCTACTACAGATCGTGGTCCTGAGTGCATACTGCATGAACCCGCATGAATCTCGCGGAGCACATAGTCTGCCTGAATAGGTCCGACGCATCGGAGCCATGGTTGTAGGAACGAACGTCGATAGAGGACACCATTTCGAAGTTCGAATCTCTGCGCCGTGCGGCGTATTCGCCGGGCATCCTTTTGTTCATGAGGGAGCGTGCCCTTGCTTATGAATTCGATGATAGGGGTCATCCACGTAGGATCCTGCTCTTCTATCACCGTAGATATCTCCATCTCCGAGATGGATTTGTTCTTCAAGATTTCGACCAACACCTGCTTTGATAGGTGCGCGAAGCTTGTGGATGCGATCTTACTTAAGGCATCCGCTTTTTTGTTGTCACCTCTAGGAACTTGCCTAATGGTGAATCTATCAAAGCCCTGGATTAGCGACTTGGTCTTGTCGAGGTATTGAATCATGTTGTCTTCTTTAGCCACATATTCGCCCAACACATGGTTGGCTACTAAACGGGAGTCCACATTTGCTTCTAGGTTACGTACACCCATTCGAGCTGCAATGCGTAGTCCCGCAATTAGGGCTTCGTACTCCGCCTCGTTGTTCGTGGCTGTGAATTCAAAGCGCAGTGCGTAAGTGAATTCCATTCCTTCCGGGTTAGTGAGGATGAGGCCTGCGCCCGACCCGTCCACGCATGACGATCCATCCGTGAATAAGATCCATGGTTCTTGGAGTTTTACTTCGCTCTGGGGGAGTACAGCATCGGTTTCTGGTTTTTCGATGAGAAAATCCGCCAGTATCTGTCCTTTCACTGCGGTGCGTGGTCTATAAGAGATGTTATGCTCCCCTAGCAACACGCTCCACTTTTGCAATCGCCCCGACGCATCAGGTTTAGAGATAACCTGTTTGATGGGTTGATCTGTGATTACCACTATTGGGTGCGCTTGGAAATATCTGCGCAGTCTTTTGGCGGCAAATACTAACGCCAGGATCAGCTTCTCCATTGCGCTATAGTTGATCTCCGTTTCCTTGAGTGCTTTACTTACGAAGTATACCGGTGTTTGTACGGAGTCCCTATCTGTCAGTAGCACGGCGCTAATTGCCCCATGCGTCGCGGATAAATACATAATCAACTCCTCCCCTGGTCGGGGTGCGACTAGCGTGGGAAGTGCTGCTATATGCTGCTTGAGCTGCGTGAAAGCTTCTTCTGCTTCTGTAGTCCAACGGAAGTCTCCCTTCTTCGTACACTTCTTGAGTGTTTTGAACAAGGGGAGTGACTTGTCTGCTGACTTGGATAGGAACCTGTTCAAACCGGCTAACTTCCCATTTAACGACTGGACTTCTTTCATCGTGCGCGGTGAAGGAAGTTGGATGACAGCTTTTGTTTTTTCTGGACACGGCTTGATGCCGTCAGGTTCTATCAAGTATTCGAGGAACATGCCTTCTGTAGCCCCAAAAGTGCATTTTTTAGGATTTAGCTTCATATTGATTTTTCGCAGTGCCCTGAAAGTTTCTACAATGTCGCGCACCAACTCGTCTTTGGTGTGGCTCTTTATAACAAGGTCATCGACATAGACTTCCAGGTTGCGGCCCACTTGCCCCTCGAACGCGTTATCTACCAGTCGTTGGTTGGTGGCACCCCCATTCTTTAGGCCAAAAGGCATCTTGGTATAGCAATAGACGGGACATATCGTCTAGGTGGAGGAATGAGTAGTTCATCAAACAATGGTTGAAACAAAATATCCTAATTAGTTCTTGAAGGTGGTACAAATGATGTTGAAGGAAGAGGGTTTGGCACGAGTCCTGAACTGATTGTTTCAGGAGTCATTTCATGAAGTGCGGGTCCTGAACTGTTGTGTTCATAAGCCATCGTTGTCAGCTCATCAAAATCTACATGAATTGTTTCAATGATTCATCTGGTACGTCGGTTGTAAATTCAAAATGATTTCTTTATGGGTGCATAGCCAATGAAAATACCAATATCAACTTTCGGTTATAACTTACCCAAGTTCTCACTATCATTCGTCAGATAGCAGAGTGCACCAAATACATGGAAAAATGATAAGTCGGGAAGTTTGTCATGTAAAAGCTCATATGGAGTTTTACCGTGACGAAGACGTATGATGGAACGATTTTGGGTGTAACACGCGGTAGCAACTGCCCATAAGAATAATGGAGCTTTTGCATAAATCAACATTGTGCGGGTAGCTTCAATTAGCGTACGATTACGTCTTTCAACGACAACATTTTGCTGTGGAGAGCGAGCAACAGATGTTTCATGAGAGACACCAACCTTCTCATAATATTCACGCGAAGTTTGATTAACAAATTCAGTTCCATTATCTGTTCTGATTCGTCGGACGGGCACTTTAAGCCGTACTTGGATCATCTTGAGAAACTTGATTATGAAATCTAGAGCTTCATCTTTTGACCTTAAGCATTTTACCCATGTAAATCGAGAGTAATCATCGACAATGACAAGGATGTACTTCTTTCCATTAACACTTGCGACACGCATTGGTCCACAAAGATCCATGTGTAAGAGATAGAGTTTTTCTTGGTTGGTGTCTTCAGATTTAGGTTTGTAGGGTTTCTTCTTACTTTTGCCCATTGCACAAGCAAAACACAGATGGTCCTTTTCAAATTTTAGCTTAGGGAGACCTTGAACAAAACCGTGTCTAGCTAAATGGTTGATTGCACTAAAGTTCAGATGAGACAGACGTCAGTGCCATAGCCAGGACTTAGTCTTTGAGGCCTTTGACAAGAGACATATAGGAGAGGACGCCATCATATCTCCAAGAGGCAGAGTATACAGATTGTTTCCTCGAGATCCAATCAATAGATCAACACCTTCTAGATTACAAATGAAGTAGGTGTGTTAACGAAAAGCAACTTCAAGGTTCGAATCACATATTTGCTCAACAGAGAATAAGTTATGTCCAAGTCCTTCCACGTAGTAAACCATTGAAATCGTAACATTCCTAATCTGATAATCACTATATCCCAATATCTTTGCCACGTGATCATTTCTGAATTTGACATTACCCGAAAATTTATTGACAAAATTGGTGAGCTGAGAGCGATCTCCGGTCATATGCTTGAAGCAGCCGGAGTCCAAATACCAGAGAACAATTTGGACGACCTGCATTCATCAAGAGAGGAAGATGGAACATCAAAAACTATGGATCCCCAAGATTTACTGGGTTCCTTTTTGTTAGCGGATATAGATTTAACAATCTTAGGTTTGCTAACGGGAACATTAGTTTTAGATTTCCTAGGTTTCCTTGAGTAAACCAATGTTATTACAGGCTTAGGTGTATCGCTTTCTAGAGCAGTAGGTTTCCTAAGGGGCACTTCAGCAGTTGTGGTTATCCTAGTTAAAGGGCATGCATTTCCTACTATAGTGAAGGTCCGACCAGTAGGTCTCCAAGTGTATCCAATATTTGTAAACACTTTTCCTGTTGGTTTCCAAACTTTTCTCTTTGAACTTTTCTTAACAGATTTAGATTTAGCACGAGCATTCACATCATTGATAAAATCAAGAACACATAAATCATGATTATCAGAAAGCATGCAACCATTACACTTAACACATAGAAGTTCAAAATTTGCATTAAGCTTGGAATGCTGCACATTTGCAGTTCCTTTAGGTTTAACAACACTATTCTTATTTTTCAAACTAGATTTAACTGTCCTAGTGTGGGCTTCTACTTTATTCTTTTGAGTACTACTTGGTGTTCAATGAATCTTACCTTTCTTTGTATAGCCTGAAGGCTGTGATCCGCTAGCACTAGTAGACGGTTTTACTCCTGTAGAAGACAACATAGGTTTGTTAGAAACTAGGTTTAATGAAAAAGCTGTTTTTGTGTTTGTGTTTCCTGAGGATGTGACGGGCTTAGTGAATCTAACTCTTTTGTCCTTGTTATTTAGGGTCACAACCACTAATTTACCACTTGAATTATTGATGCTAGGGCAGGTTTGTCCGATTAGTGTAAGCAACTCCTGAATTTGTTTATATACGTACATGCAGTGTTAAGGAATCTTATTTTGAGGATTTTGTGATTTTCCTTTGTTTCTACTATTTCCCTAGAATTGCACTTCTTTCGAGTATGCTTAAGGTAGTCAGAGTGAGCTGCCCTATTGTTCAAAAATCTAGGGTTTATTGGTTCCACATCAATCTTAAGCATTTTTGGATCAATGGTGTTTTTGGTGACCACATTAACAGCTAAATCTTTTCCCTTAAGTTTCCTTAAATCATTCTTTAGAGCTGTAATAACTACACCTTATTCTTGAAGACTTGCATTTAAATCAGATATTTCCACAAACTTTTGATTGACTTGATTAATTAAAGCATCACATTGTTCTTTTGATCGAATACGTGTTGGTTTGATCGAGTCATAAAGTTGCTTATAGGCCTATTTCAAATGTTCATTCTTAGTAATAAGCTTTGACACCCTATGATCCAATTCAATATTTATCGTTTCAATCTCTTTTATGTCCTTTTTGATCTTATCCTCATTCATTTTTCCACTTAGAGATTTAATTCTCTCTTTCAACTTTTTTATGACCGTGTCTTTTTCTTGAGACTGAGCTTTCAATTCATTTAATTTAAAATATTGATCAAAACTTGGAGTACTTTGATTTAAAATAGAATTGTCTCTTTGAAAAATTTCCTGATTAAGTTGAGTATCAACTTCTAAAGAGATGCAAATGTTTTTCAAGAGTGGTATAACTTCTGAACAGTTTATCGTAAATCTCTTTTTCAACAAAATCCTTTTTGTTGAGAAGTCGTGTCTTCTAGTTTGTGGACACTTTTTCACAGATTCATGACATTCACTTAAAGCAATATACCACAAGAAGAATTACAATTATGTTACTTTTTCTTTGCTAAATGAATGTTCAATGAGTCGTTCATTTTCGTTCAAAACTTGATTCATTTTAATTTCAAATGTTTTTGACTCTAAACGATGTTGTTCCACAGCTTGTTTCATTTGATGAAAGACATTTTGGACTTCAAAAAGTTCATCAATCAAATATTGATGGAATGTATTAAAAGTCCTTTAGAGCTTTTACAAATGGAATTATTTCATTCCTATAATAAGCTTTTGTAGGTTCAAACCCCCACGAGCCCTTAATGATGGCTGTGGCCGTGGTTCTTTCTTTGACAACCATGTCAAAACCAGCAAGATGTTGTTTAAGTTTCTTCAAACTCGTATTAACCATGCTGGCTTTAGGAAGTTCTTTAGGAACCTCAACTTTGGTAGGTCTACAAAAAGGAGTGGGATCTGAAGAATTCATAGAATTCTGAGACCAAAAGGCTTGTTTAGCAGATAATTCAGTTTGTGGAACAAATCATGTTTCAAAATCTTAAGAAGGTTGGTTAAGAATAGCATAATCGACTGGTGTAGTATTAACTTTCTTTTCTAACATCATTGGGTCCTGTTGTTTTAAAAGCGTTTTTGAACGACTCTCTTCGTCAAGCACAAGGGTCTCTTCGGAGTCAGGAATCACAATGGCACTAGTGTTTTTAATGACATTACCATCATAAAGCTTTGGTTCCAACTGCTAAGCTTTCTTCAGATAGAAAGGATTTTGAAAACCTAGAGCTTGTTTAGTGGTATGATTATAGAAAAACTGAGGTTTTGTCAACATGTAAACAGTTTGGACTGATTGATCTCTTTTAAAAACAATATTATCTAGCTGTTTGATCTTCTTTTCTAAAGCAATCTCTCTATTAATGTTCCTAGATTCTTCTTTCTTAAAATCATTTTTAAGAAGAGTAACTATTTGCTTTAAAGATTCCTTTTCTTTTACATGTTCTGAAAGAGTTTATTTAAGACGATCAATCTCGACAGACTGTTCACATGAATATGAAACATTATCTTTACTCTTTAAATCAACTTTTTGTCCTTCTTTCAAAACTTTAACTTGGTTCTTATATCTTTTAAGCTCAACAGTTAAAGTATCATTGACACTTTTATTGTCCAGATTTATCTTGGTACAATTAACTACTTGGGTTTTTAGTTGTTCAATCACAAATAATATCAATGCATCTTGTTGTGCTTATGAGCTAGAATTATGAACAGCTGCCTGTTATGATTCTTTCACATACTGAGAATAAGGAATGATATTGATATCATTGGTTATTTTAGTCTTTGAATAGTTCACAACATTTAATTATTCAGAAGACGGTATCACCTGCACACCTTGATTAATCGTATGGTTATCTACATTATCAGGATTGTGTACCTCATCAAGAGCATCTAAACCATAATGAGATACATTCGCCATGAGAGCAACTTTGGCAGTGTTGAGTTCATCACAGTCAGAGTCATATGTATCTAAATCATCAGCTTGATAAGTAGCATTGTTAGTAATGATAGTCTGTGTGGCTTGACCTTCTGCAATTCCTAAATTTGCCAAAAATACTAGTTCCTCCTCATGTAAATGTTGACCATTTGCTTGAGCTTGTACCAGCAATACTTTATCCTTAAACCATGAATCATCCCGTTTCCTTTTAGGTTTAGTGCACTGTTTGGATATGTGTCCTTTCCCTTTGCAGTTGTAACAAATAACAGTCCTTTGTTTCCTAGAATTGCTTCCACTTGCTCGTGGAGTATAGGTCCTATTTGTCCCCATTGTAAAAGAAATTTCCCTCCCCTGTACTGGTTATAAGGTCACTCTTCCATCATTAATGGTAGCTTGTTGCCTAGGGTTTAACGAATTCCTTAGCTAGTTGTTGACAGTAGGATAGCAAGATGTGACGACAACTGATAGGAATGACATCATATGGTTGATGGCATCAATGGGATCATCACCTTGCTTGAACACTGTAACAGTTAGACCTAAGTCTAATTGGGTAAATTCAGGTTGTTATTGTTGTTGGTTAACTGTTAGAGCATATTTTAATTGAGGGATGGATGATGGTGGAGAATAAATGTTGTGGTGAACTGATGATTGATAATCATTGGATGGATAAGTGATTGAAAGAGGTGTTGATGATTGATTGTTTGAGTAATGTTGAGACTGATAAGCTATTCTATACTGTGAAGACTGATATAGTGAAACTTGTAGTTGAAATTGAGAGTTTTGGTATGAGTTCTGATGAGTCTGATAAGGAGACTGAGTCATTTGATGGGTTGCAACCAAAGCAAGCGGATCTGTGTTGCGTTCATGCATTAAACGAACTTCATTTGCATAAAATTCATGTTGTCCCAAGTAAGCATGAAGCTGATCAATGTTATTTGTGTGCAAATCCCAAACCAGTTTGACATCTGTCAAAATTTGCTCCACTCAGGAGGAAGAGTATTCAAAAACTTAGTGTTCACTTAAAATTGTTCCAGTTTCACATTGTAAATGTTCATGTCATTGAGTAGCAGTAAAAATCTCAAAGTAGAATGTCACGCTTGTGTTTACATCTTTTCTTATAAGCATTGACTTATCGAATTCTCTCATATAGTTTATCACTCTTCTTTTCGCTCGGTTCGTCAATGAAGTTCCTTGCATAAGAGCTTGAATCTTTCCACCAAAGTTTCTTGGTGATTCGATGATTGCTAACAAGTGCATAGACCTCTGGTGGTAATCCTTGGAGAATGATATTTGTTGCTTTGACATCACAATCAGCTTGAATTGCATCCGCATGAGTTAATTCAGAGTATTTTCTTGGCCTTGTCACACCATTCTCTTCAATCGTTGGCCAGATGAGTGGACCATTTTCAATGGATTCAAGAATCATTCATCCATGTTGTCTATTCATTATGTATAGCTCCATTATGCTTTTACAAGAATCGTGTGTATGTGTTGCGCGAACATAGGTGGACGATTGTCAACACCCGAAAGAATCGCTTTGTCCGCAAGAGTTGTCATTGTGAAATTTGTATGTTAAGAGATTACTTATTTGATCGAACGGTGATAGAAAGTAATTATGTTTGAAGGTGTTGTCTTTTATTTGTTTTAAGTTGTGAACTGCATGGGGATTTTACAATTCTTGATTAAACCGGGAAGACAAGTAAATGTTTTACGGGATTTTATAAATCACATAAATAAACCGTATAATTTTGTATTAGCAAGTTAAGTTTTAAACTTTTGTCCAAGTGAGATTGCAAATTCGGTTTCAATGTAGAAACTGCGAATTCGGTTGACAAAGAGAAGATTGCGAATTCGGTTAACAAAGACAGATTGCGAATTCGGATGATACTGAAAAACTGCTAATTCGGTTGCTTCAGAAAACTGCCAATTCGGTTCTCAAAGAAAACTGCTAATTCGGATACTGAAGAAACTGCGAATTCGGTTAAAAATACAAGCTGCCAATTCGGTTACAACATAAATTGCTAATTCGGATATAACACAAACTACGAATTCGGTTAAAACTACAAGCTGCCAATTCGGTTACAACAGAAATTGCTAATTCGGATACAACACAAACTGCAAATTCGGATACAACACAAACTGCGAATTCGGGTAGCAGTAGGACGAAACTCAAAAATTTTAAAACAAAAAAAAACACATTTTTGATTGTTTTTTCCTAAATTTTCTTGTACAACTAGTATTACTAAACCTATAGGTACCTTAAAAATATAAACTTTATGGTTTTTAAGCTAAAAAATTTAAAATCAAGAATTGTACTTTTTAAGGTTTTCAAACACAAAAATTGTAACAAAAATGAGTTTTTCTTTGATCCAAAGCAAATACACCTATATCCAAAGATAATAGATCAAAGTTACCTAGGTAAATGATCTTTTAGTGTATTGAAAACCTTCAAAAATAAAAGAAAAAACAAGAAAAAGCGTACAGTTTGAAAAGAAATCGAACCAAAAACAAAACAAACACAAAAACTAAACAAATTACTCCATGGTTCTTGATACCAATTGAAGAACAATCAAATAACATACATGGAAAGAGGAAGAGAGGTGGTTCTAGAGAGAGAGAGTGGTTGGATGAACATTTTAGAGAGAAAAAGAAACATAAGAAAAAACTTGTATTAAGTGTGTGAATTAATGGACAACCAACCACCTCTCCAAGGCATGGAGAGGTGTATTTATACCCTAATTGAGGCCGGCTATGGATTAGTTCATGGGTTTTGTCCATGGGCTTTTCCTAACTTGGCCTATTAAGGTTCCAAATAATACTTAACGAGCTAACGACAGTTATCTATGGAGTTACCGATAATTTCTAAGGATTTTTGTATTCCTAACAACTACTAACTAGTACCTTGTACAACTTTAACTCATTAAACCTTATGTCCATGACTAGTAGAATTGACCAAGGACTTTATTAAAACCTCATCTAGTCTTAAGTCTTTAAAACGTGGTCTTTTGACTAGTCCTTATTTTATTTGGCAAGAACGTAATTGGAGGTTGTTTAAGGGAACAAAGCGATCGGTTCAACAAGTTACTGATTGTATTGTTTCGGCGGTTCGTCTAAAGCTTCTTACATGCCGTTTTAAACGTTCCAAGGATGGAAGTCGATATGCCCGTCTATGGGATTTGTCGGATTCTATTTTTAGATGATAGTGTTTTATGTTTGCCTTTGCACCATTAGGTGGTTCTTTCCTATTGGTGTACTAGTTTTTGTAATTTGTATGTAACTCGAATGGCATGTCATTCGTGCTTGGCTGTTCAAGCTTTGTATCTTGAGGTTAATGTGACACTCAGTCACATTCCATTGTACTTATTGGTTTTTGGGTATTAATATAATTTACCGGGGTGAAGTCCCTTTTACCCAAAAAAAATCATCTAGGACTATTATTAACTTGTAAAATGGATTTTTACACTTGATTTTGGTTTGATATACTTTTACATATATTATATGGATGTTAATATCATGCTGGAATGAAAGTATAAGTATTGTACAAATGTTGGTTTATCTATAAAAAGTATATATAAGTTAATTATTTAAAAAGTTACTTATTAAGTTTATAAGTAAAAGTGAGGTGAGATCTTGTTATCATGGATAATATTTGGACAAATCATGGACTAAGGACCTTAAGTATGTAATACATGTGGTATAAGTTGTTTTAGAGGACTTGTAACAAAGTTACTAAACTAAACAGTTATAAAAACAAGTTTAAACATATTTTTAACAAAAATATCAAAAGGGTCTGTTTTAAATTCGAACATAAAGTATTGATTTTATATTTTTATAAAATATTACAAGTTACAAGGATCGTAGGCATGTAGAGAACTCGAAAAACCGATTTAAAACAAAGAAGATACGGCATTTGCAAGTTATACGATAATAAACGCGTTTATAAAAGAAATTTTATAAAAACTTATTAACATTCACCTCTGATATAAATGATTAGTTATTTTTATCAGAAAGTACATATTTTTAGGATTCCAAAACATTAAGAATCATAATTTTTTTATCAATAACGAAGGAGTTATGGATTTTTCCGTGTTTATGATAATTAAAGTTTATAAAAATAATTTTATAAACTATGAACAGTAAAAATCACTATTCAACTCAGATACATTTTGGAAAATACATTAGTTAGATAAAACTTTTAATTACGAAGACGCACTCGAAAGAATCACTAAAATCGGAGTTAAAACGAATAAGATACGACGTTTACGAGTTTACGATAGTTAAATTTATAAAAGTGCATGAACAGTAAAAAGTATTGTTCATCAGAGGACTTAAAATATAAAAATGTAATATTTTGATAACTCTTCTTAATACGAAAGCGTGGACATAAGAAACGTAAGAAACGGACTTAAAACGATAAAGTTACGCCATTTTTACTAAAGAGATATTTATAAACGTTTTTACTTTATAAATATGATTTCACAAATACAATTAGATGGTGATGTAGCTATATAGAATTATATACGGTCTTAGTTATTCAAAGTACCTAGTACTCATACGACCTATAATTAATTAGGTTGCCCCTCAGACTACTAAATTTACGTAAATATTTCACGCATACTGATATACATTGTTTGATTACATTCACTCAAGGATTTTTATAGCCCCCTTTTCACTTGTTTTACATTTACTTACAAATATTGGGGGAGAATACATGCTCGTTACAACTTTGTTATACACTCATTTGCATATCTCACGGTGAGATACAATACTTGTTTTTACTTATGGACGCAACAACTATACTTTACTCTTATGATTACGGATTAGCTTAAGTTGCATGAACTGTAAATTACTTGGAGGGTAAGCACAAATGTTATAAAATAGATCTATTCGGGATTGGCAATCCCCGTTCGGGTGATTAGCTATCACTGGACAAACGAACATTACACCATGTCGGAGCACGACTGGATTGGTGTCTACAGGGCCAACAACTACATACTTATAAGTCTACGTCGCAGTTTTATGAACTTAGGGGTGCAATCGTAATCACACATGGTGACTTTTGTATCGGATATAATGGTCATGCATACTTTACAAACGCTTTGCTCCAACTATACTTAACTTTTGTGACTATCGTATGGGAAACAATAGACCATAAACACATTAAGAATCTTGACTTAACATTCATGCATAAATTTTTGATGACTATTATAACGATTGAAATTGTCATATACTCTTTACAGATCTTTGATCCAACATTTACATTTACATTTACAAAAACCTATGAACTCACCAACTTTATGTTGACACTTTTAAGCATGTTTTTCTCAGGTGAATTAGATGTTTGACATACATGATGTGCGTTAGTGTCTAGACTATACAAGACTACATTCATGGATTTTCTAAAAACAAATCTCGTTGTATTATTTCAGTCTTACATTATTGATGCAAACTTTGGGACCAACGTTATAACAAATTTAGATTTTGGTTAAATCAACGAGATCACTTTTCAAACGACTCATTTAGAGGTCGTTCTTTTATATTTTGTGCAATGTACTTATGAAGTAACGCTGCCGGACATACTTCCATTGCGACCTATTTTGGGGGTGTTACACTAACACTGTGTTCTTTAGTGGTGTATATGGAAAGAAAGGGAGTGAAAGTGAAAAGGACTAAAAAATAGTATTTCTAAAAGATTGTTTTAAGGAAGTAAAGAAAGTGGAAATGAGGTAAACCTCCTTATGTTTTAAGCCAAAACTTACGTCTTATTTTTGGGATGGTGATAGAGGAAAGAGAGTGTTAGATATATAAAGTTACCAAATTGTCCCTTATTTCTTGTCTTGTAATTATGTTTGAAAGGTTAACATACAAATTTCAAACTTTAAATTAATTTTCTCAGGAGAACACCAAATAAACCACTAACCTCCTTTACTTTTCTTTACCCTCCTCTACTTTACCACCTTTTCATTTCATTCACCTTCAAAACAAATCTGGAGAACATAGTGTAAAACAAATGTATTTTACTATAAGCACACTAAATTACTGTGGTTACACTTTTGAGAAAAGAAAAAAAAAAGGTTATCGAACGGATTCAATTGAACCTTCTTTTCCATAAGGGAATTCCGCATATGCCTTCATTTATAAAGGGGTAAATATGTGAGATTTTAAACTTTCAAGCTTATTTGATTTCAGTTTATATTTTATATAAGCCTCTGTTAGAAACACGAAAAGTATCGGTCACCGCCAATAATAGTTAGTCAAAGCCCGTAGTTAGTCAAATATTAGATTAAGAAGCTAAATGGCCCAAAGTTCCATGAAAAGCCTTACAAGGCCCCGGACCGGCCACCCCTTTGAGTATAAATACCCTCTCCATGTTTGGAGAGGATGTTGGTTGGTTGTTCATTTTTCACACATGATAATGCATTTCTATCTTATGTTTACTTTATCTCTTTAAGTGTTCATCCAACCCTCTCTCTCTCACTAAAACAACCTCTTATCCTCTTTCCATGTATGTTATTTGATTGTTCTTTAATTGGTATCAAGAGCCATGGAGTAGTGTGTTTAGTTTTTGTGTTTATCTTTTGGTTCGTGTGTTTTCTTGCAAAAATTGTCCTTTTTTACCTTATTTTTTTTGTTTTCGACATATTTGTACCTAAGGATCATTTACATAGGTAAATTTGATACAGTATCCTTGGATATAGGTGTACAAGCTTAGAATCAAGAAAAACATCATTTATGTTCATCTTTTGTGTTCGAAAACCTTTACAAAGAACAAAATCTTGATTTTAAATTTTTTGGCGTAAAAACCTTAAACTTTCTATTTTTCTTGTTCCTATAGGGTTAGTAACACTAGTTGTACAAGAATTTTTGCAAAACAACCATCAAAAAGGTGTCTTTTTGTGTTTTAAAAATTTTGGGTCTCGAAATAGTGTCAACCGAACAACTGGATTCTAGTGTCAACCGAACAACTGACTTTTAGTGTCAACCGAACAACCGGATTCTAGTGTCAACCAAACAACTGATTCCTAGTGGAAACCGAACAACTGACTTCTAGTTGTAACCGAACAACTGATTTCTAGTTGTAACCGAACAACTGATTCCTAGTGGAAACCGAACAACTGATTTCTAGTTGTAACCAAACAATTGATTTTTGTTGAAACCGAACTACTCAATTTTCAAAATTATACGGTTTATTTCGTTGACTTGTAAAATCCTGTGAAATATCAACTTGTTTTTCCCGGTTTTGTCAAAAATTGTAAAAACCCGTGTAGTTTCAAGAATTAAAACACTAAAAAGACAACTTAATTAAACACAATTTCTTTCTACCACCGTTCGATCAAACAAGTAATCTTTTAACATATAAATTTCTTAATGACGACTCTTGTTGACAAAGCGATTCTTTCGGGTGCTGACAATCGTCCACCAATGTTGGAAAAAGATATGTACGACTCTTGAAAAAGCATAATGGAGCTATACATGATGAATAGACAACATGGACGAATGATCCTGAATCCTTGGGAAAATGGTCAGCACTCATCTGGCCTACAATGAGGAAAATGGAGTGATTAACCAAAGAAATTATTTCTGAGAGTTATCTGCTTACGGGAAGCAATTCAAGCTGATTCTGTGATATCAATGGAAACAAAATATCATTCTTCAAGGATTTTTACCACCTGAGGTCTATTGCACTTGTATAGCAATCAAACGAATCGTTAATAAATCGCAAAAGGAACTTTGGGAAAGAATTTAACTTCTCATGCAAGGAACTTCATTGACGAAACAGGAAAGAGAGTGTAAGCTTTATGATGAATTCGATAAGTTTGCTTATAAGAAGGGGGAAACACTACGTGATTTTTACTTGAGATTTTCACTGCTACTCAATGACATGAACATCTACAATGTGAAACTGGAACAATTTCAAGTGAAACTCTAAAGTTTTTGAATTACCTTCTCCTCCTGGTGAGCAAATTTTGGTGACCTTTGTCAAATTAGTTCAGGATTTGCACACAACTAACATTGATCAGCTTCATGCTTACTTGGGACAACATGAATTTCATGCAAATGAAGTTCGTTTAATGCATGAACGCAACTCAGATCCGCTTGCTTTGGTTGCAACCCATCAGATGACCCAGTCTCCTTATCAAACTCATCAGAACTCATATCAAAACTCTTGATTTCAACCATAAGTTTCACTATATCAGTCTCAACAGTATGGATCACCTTTTCAGTCTTAACAATACTTAAAAAATTAATTATCAACACATCTTTCAATCACTTATCCATCCAATGATTATCAATCATCATCAGTTCACCACAACGTTTATTCTCCATCATCATCTATCCCTTAATTAGAATATGCTCCCTCAGTTAACTAACAACCTAAAATTTCTCCAACCAGACTCGGGTCTAATTGTTCTAATATTCAAGCAAGGTGATGATTCCATTGATGCCATCAACCATATGATGTCACTCCAGGAGTAAGTGGAAGTAGGACATACACTCCAGGAGTAAGTGAAAGTAATTCTGGGAAACAAAGGACTGTTATTTGTTACAACTGCAAAGGGGAGGGACACATGTCCAAACAATGTACTAAGCCTAAAAGGAAACATGATGATTCATGGTTTAAGGATAAGGTGTTGCTAGTACAAGCTCAAGCAAATGGTCAAATTCTACATGAGGAGGAACTAGCAATTTGGCAGATCAAATTTGTAGAAGGTCCCAATCACACACAGAAATTAATGTCATTACTCACAATGCTTCTTATCCAGCTGATGATTTGGATGCATATGACTCTGATTGTGATAAACTCAACACTGCCAAAGTTGCTCTCATGGCGAATTTATCTCATTATGGTTCAGATGCTCTCGCTAAGGTAAACAATCATGATAATGTAGATAACTTGATGAATCAAGTTGTGCAGGCGATGACGTCTTCTGAACAGTCAAGTGTTGTAAATAATTCAGAGAGTGAAATAACCAGTAATAGCAATATCATTCCTTATTCTCTGTATGTGAAAGAATCACAACAGATAGCTGCTCAGAATTCTAATTCATCTGCACAACAAGATGCATTGATATTATCTGTGATTGAACAACTGAAAACCCAAGTGATTAACTATACCAAGATAAATCTGGACAATAAAAGTGTCAATGATACTTTGACTGCTGAGCTTGAAAGATATAAGGAACAAGTTAAAGTTTTGAAAGAAAGACAAAATGTTGATTTAAAGAGTAAAGATAATATTTCAGATTCATGTGAATAGTCTATAGAGATTGGTCGTCTTAAACAAACTCTTTCAGAACATTTAAAAGAAAAGGAATCTTTATTGTAAACGGTTACTCTTCTCAAAAATGATTTTAAGAAAGAAGAATCTAGAAACATTGATAGGGAAATTGCCTTAGAAAAGAAGATCAAACAACTAGATAATATTGTTTTCAAAAGAGATATATCTGCGCAAACTGTTCACATGTTGACAAAACCTCAGTTTTTCTATGATCATACCACTAAACAAGCTCTAGGTTTTCAAATTCCTTTCTATCTGAAGAAAGCTCAGCAGTTGGAACCAAAGCTTTATGATGGTAATGTCATTAAGAATACTAGTGCTATTGTGATTCCTGACTCTGAAGAGACCCTTATGCTTGCTGAAGAGAGTCGTTTAAAAATGCTCATAAAACTACAAGATCCTATGGTTTTAGAGAAGAAAGTTATTATAACACCAGTTGATTATGTTGTTCTCAACCAACTTTCTCAAGATTTTGAAAAACGATTTGTTCCACAAACTAAATTATCTGCTGAACAAGCCTTTTGGTCTCAGAATTCTATGAATTCTTCAGATCCTAATCCTTCTTGTAGACCCACCAAAGTTGAGGTTCCGAAAGAACTTCCTAAAGTCAGCATGGTAAATACGAGTTTGAAGAAACTTAAACACCATCTTGCTGGTTTTGATGTGGTTGTCAAAGAAAGAACCACGGCCACAACCATCACTGAGGGCTCGTGGGGGTTTGAACATACAAAAGCTTGTTTTAGGGATGAAATAATTCCATTTGTAAAAGCACTGAAGGACTTATTCAATACATTTGATCAATATTTAATTGATGAACTTTCTAAAGTCCAAAATGTCTTTCATCAAATGGAACAGGCTGTGGAACAACATCGTTTAGAGTAAAAAACGTTTGAAGTTAAAATGAATCAAGTTTTAAATGAAAATGAACGACTCTTGGAACAAGTCATTACAAAGTATAGTGAACATAATTGTGAATTCTTTTGTGGATAATGCTTATGAGAATGTGCATGAATGTGAAAAGTGTCTCAAACTTGAGACTGGGCTTCTCAACAATAAGGATTTCATTAAAAAGAGATTTATGATAAACTGTTCAGAAGTTATACCACTCTTGAATAACTTTGCATCTCTTTAGAAGTTGATACTCAACTTAATTAGGAAATTTTTCAAAGAGACAATTCTGTTTCAAATCAAAGTGCTCCAAGTTTTTATCATTATTTTGAATTAAGTAAATTGAAAGCTCAGTCCCAAGAGAAAGACATATCATAAAGAAGTTTAAAGAGAGAATTAAATCTCTAAGTGAAAACATGAATGAGGATAACGTCCAAAAGGACATAGGAAAGAGATTAAACGATAAAATTTGATTTGATCATTAGGGGTCAAAAACCTTATTGCTGAGAATGAACATTTGAAACAGACTTATAAGCAGCTTTATGACTCGATTAAACCAGCACGTATTTGATCAAAAGAACAATATGATGTGTTAATTAATCATGTCAATCAAAAGTCTGTGGAAATTTTTGATTTAAATGCAAAAATTCAGGAACAAGGGTTGATCGTAACAGCTCTAAAGGATGAATTAAGGAAACTAAAAGGAAAAGGTTTAGCTGATAATGCGTTGTTACGAAACACACTATCGATCCAGAGACGCTTAAGATTGATGTGGAACCAATAACTCCTAAATTGTTGAATAAAAAGACAGCTCACTCTGTCTATATTAAGCACACTCAAGAAGAAGCTGTAGTTCTTAGGGATCTAGTTGAACATGTTACATCAAATTATCCTCTATATCATTCCTTAGAATCTGTTTGTATGTATACTAAACTAAATTAGGAGTTGCTTACAAACATCAGTAAAACCTGCCCTAGTATCAACAATTCTGGTGAAAAAATAATGGCTGTCACCCCAAAGAATAAGGACAAAAGAGTTAGATTCATTGAGCCTATCACATCATCAAGAAACACAAACACAAAAACAACTTCTTCATCAAACCTAGTTTCTAACAAACCTATGTTGTCTTCTACAGGAGTAAACCCGTCCAATAGTGCTAGCGGATCACAGCCTTCAGGCAATACAAAGAAAGATAAGATTCAGCGAACACCAAGTAGTACTACGAAGAATAAAGTAGAAGCCCACCCTAGGACAGTTAAATCTAGTTTGAAAAATAAGAACAGTGTTGTTGAACCTAAAGGAAATGCAAATGTGCAGCATTCCAAGCTTAATGCGAATTCTGAACTTCTATGTGTTAAGTGTAATGGTTGCATGCTTTCTGATAATCATGATTTGTGTGTTCTTGATTTTATCAATAATGTGAATGCTCGTGTAAAATCTAAATCTGTTAAGAAAAGTTCAAAGAGAAAAGTTTGGAAACCAACAGGAAAGGTGTTTACAAATATTGGATACATTTGGAGACCTACTGGTCGGACCTTCACTATAGTAGGAAATGCGTGCCCTTTAACTAGGATTACCACAACTGCTGAAGTGCCCCTTAGGAAACCAACTGCTCTAGAAAGTGATACACCTAAGCCTGTTGTAACATTGGTTTACTCAAGGAAACCTAGGAAACCTAAAACTAATGTTCTTGTTAGCAAATCTAAGGTTCTTAAATCTATATATGCTAACAAAAAGGAACCCAGTAAATCTTGGGGATCCATAGTTTCTGATGTTCCATCTTCCTCTTTTAATGAATGCCGGTCGTCCAAATTGTTCTCTGGTATTTGGACTCCGGCTGCTCCAAGCATATCACCGGAGATCGCCCTCAGCTCACCAATTTCGTCAATAAATTTTTAGGTACGGTAAAATTCGGAAATGATCACGTGGCAAAGATATTGGGATATGGTGATTATCATATTGGGAATGTTATGATATCAAAGGTTTTCTACATAGAAGGACTTGGACACAACTTATTCTCTGTTGGGCAATTCTGTGATTCGAACCTTGAAGTTGCTTTTTTCCAACACACCTGCTTCATTCGTAATCTAGAAGGTGTTGATCTATTGACTGGAGCTCGAGGAAACAATCTGTATACTCTGTCTCTTGGAGATATGATGGCATCCTCTCCTATATGTCTTGTCAAAAGCCTCAAATACTAAGTCCTGGCTATGGCACTGATGTCTGTCTCATCTAAACGTTGGTGCAATCAACCATTTAGCTAGAAACGGTCTTGTTCGAGTTCTCCCTAAGCTAAATTTTGAAAAGGACCATCTGTGTTTTATGTGTGCAATGGGCAAAAGCAAGAAGAAACCCCACAAACCTAAATCTGAAGACACCAACCAAGAAAAACTATATCTCTTGCACATGGATCTTTGTGGACCAATGCGTGTCGCAAGTGTTAATGGAAAGAAGTACATCCTTGTCATTGTCGATTATTACTCTCGATTTACATGGGTTAAGTGCTTAAGGTCAAAAGATGAAGCTCTAAATTTCATAATCAAGTTTCTCAAGATGATCCAAGAGCGGCTTAAAGTGCCTATCAGACGAATCAAAACAGATAATGGAACTGATTTTGTTAATCAAACGTTGCGTGAATATTATGAGAAGGTTGGCATCTCTCATGAAACATCTGTTGCTCGCTATCCACAACAAAATGGTGTCGTTGAAAGATGTAATCGTACGCTAATTGAAGCTGCCTGCACAATGTTGATTTATGCAAAAGCTCCGTTATTCTTATGGGCAGAAGCAGTTGCTACTGTATGTTACACCCAAAATTGTTCCATCATACGTCTTCGTTACGGAAAAATACCATATGAGCTATTACATGACAAACTTCCTGATTTATCGTTTTTCCATGTATTTGGTGCACTCCGCTATCCGACAAATGATAGTGAGAACTTGGGCAAGTTACAACTGAAGGCTGATATTGGTATTTTCATTGGCTATGCACCCACAAAGAAAGCATTTCGAATTTACAACCGACGTACCAGACGAATCATCGAAACAATTCATGTAGATTTTGATGAGCTGACAGCAATGGCTTCTGAACATAGTAGTTCAGGACCCGTACTTCATGACATGACTCCTGCAACAATCAGTTCGGGACTCGTGCCACACCCTCCTCCTTTAACACCGTTTGTACCACCTTCAAGAAGTGATTAGGATCTTTTGTTTCAACCGCTGTTTGATGAATTACTCACTCCTCCAACTAGTGTTGATTGCCAAGCCCCTGAAGTCATTGCTCCAATTGATGAAGTAGTTGCTCTAGAACCCGCTGCATCAACCGGTTTACCTTCCTCAACAACTGTTGACCAAGATGCACCATCACCTAGTATCTCTCAAACAACACCCGAAACTCATTCTCCTATCATTCCTAACAATGTTGAAGAAGACGATCATGACTTAGATGTTGCACACATGAATAACGATTCGTTCTTTGGTATTCCAATTCCAGAAAACCATTCTGAAGCATCTTCTTCTTCGGATGTTATTCCTACTGTTGTGCACACTGCTGCTCCTTACTCAGAGCATGTTACCAAATGGACCAAAGATCATCCTTTAGATAACATCATTGGTGAACTCGAAAGACCTGTTTCCATAAGACTCCAACTCTATAAACAAGCCTTATTTTGTTACTATGATGCTTTTCTCTCATCGGTTGAACCTAAGACTTATAAAGACGCATTAACTCAATCATGTTGTATTGAAGCAATGCAAGAGGAGCTGAATGAATTTGAACGTCTTGAAGTCTGGGAACTCGTTCCTCGTCCAGATAAAGTGATGGTCATTACTTTAAAATGGATTTATAAGGTAAAACTTAATAATATGGAAGGAATTCTGAAAAACTAGGCTCGCTTGGTTGCTCGTGGTTACCGTCAAGAAGAGGGAATTAATTTTGAGGAATCTTTTGCTCTCAAGTGGCTAGACTTGATGTTTTTCGAATTTTCCTCGCATATGCTGTTCACATGAATATGACCGTCTACCAAATGGATGTTAAGATGGCATTCTGCGCGAAGAAGTTTATGTCAGCCAACCGGATAGGTTTGTGGATCAAGACAATCTGAATCATGTGTACAAGCTTAAGAAGGCTCTCTATGGGTTGAAACAAGCTCCTCGCGCATGGTACGATCTATTATTGAAGTTTTTACTCTCTCTAGAATTATTTAAAGGAACCGTGGATCCCATATTGTTCATCGAAAGACAAGGCAAAGATATTCTCCTAGTACAAATCTATGTTGATGATATAATCTTTGCTTCTACTACACCTGAACTATGTGACCAATTTTCAAAAATAATGTGTTCAAAGTTTAAGATGTCAATGATGGGCAACATATCATTCTTTCTAGGATTACAGATTTTACAAAGTCCTAGAGGCATCTTTCTAAACCAGTCTAAATATGCTCTTGAATCTTTGAAAAAAATATGGCATGGAATCTTGTGACCCCATGGATACTCCCATGGTGGACAAATCTAAACTGGATGAAGATACAAAAGGGAAAGCCGTTGACCCTACACACTATCGTGGAATGGTTGGCACCCTTATGTATCTCACAGCCAGTAGACCAGACCTTACATTTGCTGTATGCATGTGTGCCCGCTATCAGGCAAAGCCTACCGAAAAGCACTTACATGCTGTAAAAAGAATCTTTAAATACCTAAGAGGAACCGTTAATAGGGGACTCTAGTATCCAAAGGATTCTTCTATTGCTCTAACAGCTTATGCAGGCGATGATCATGCGGGTTGCCAAGATACTAGACGAAGTACATCAAGAAGTATGCAATTATTGGGAGACAGACTTGTTAGCTGGTCATCAAAAAGGCAGAAAAGCGTTGCGATATCAAGTATGGAAGCTGAATATATAGCCTTGTCTGGTTGTTGTGCTCAAGTCCTTTGGATGAGATCAGAGCTTACCGACTATGGCCTTGGATTCAATAAAATTCCAATGTACTGTGATAACAAAAGCGCTATTGCCTTATGCTGCAACAATGTTCAACATTCTCGATCAAAACATATTGACATCATATTCCACTTCATAAAAGAGCAAGTTGAGAACGAAGTAGTAGAGCTTTACTTTGTTAATACGGAGTATCAGCTAGCGGACATCTTCACTAAAGCTCTTGGCAGAGAAAGAATTGAATTTCTTATCAACAAGCTAGGAATGCGAAGTTTTACGCCGGAGACCCTGAAATAATTGGCAGATGAAGCTGAAGAATAGTGGTGGTACCTATTCAAATATCATGTATATAATATGTATATATATTAAAAACCAGAAAAACCAAAAAGATTTTTCATTTTTAGAAAACCTTTATAAAAACAAAATATAAAAATATAAAACCCTTGACACCAAGTAAAAAATTAAAAAATAAGAAAAATATAAAAAGATGTAATAATGGTATGTCTTTTAAAAATCGATAACATTTACGGCCTTAGAAATGTCATTTAATAATGATACGAGGCTGTAAATGAAGTTCGAGCAGAAGTTTCAAAAGCTTTCAAAACATGCCAAAAATGGCTTGCTATTATTTCAGATAACAACACGGTCATCATCTTAAAGGCAAGTATTTCAACAAGAAAACTTGACCTCATAATGGGAATTTATTCTCGGGCATGGTCTACTTTATGACCATGCAAAGGCTTGTGCGCTTATGTGTGAAAATAAGAGAAATCTTATTTTATTGGTGTTTGACTTTCAAAATAAAACATTAAGTCATTTGAAAATGTTTTTTCAAGTACATTTGACCACTCAAACAACGACTACTACTCTTTAACTAGAAAACGGGTCATTGTTTGAGGGGGAGAAAATGTCAAATATCTTCTTCTTAATAATAATATGATTAAAGAAAAAGGTTTTTAAACAATGTTGGGAATTAGAGGCTTCTACAACTTAATGCTGCTGGTTCAAGTTTGTGTTGTTGCTGAAGATTAGAGAAAACAGTCTAAGTCATTAGTACTGTTAGTATAATAGTTAGTGCTGCCAGTACAAAGTGTTAGTACTGTCAGTTTATTAGTACTGTTAGTTATGTAGTTAGTACTGTTACTATAAATAGTTAATACTGCTAAAGTGATATGCATGAGATATATTAGGAATAGATATGCATTGATTAGTATACGCGTTTTGTAAGCCCATTAGGGTTTCTTGGTGTATAAAAGAAACCTTACGACATAGATCTAGATAAGTTTTCATATATAGTTTTCATAGCAGTCATAGTTAGTATTCATAGTTTCAAGGTTATTCTGTAACTTTGATTGTGTTTAATATATTGAAAGTTTAGCAAGATCTTGTTTTACTATTTCATTGTTCTTCTTAGTATTACAAACTAGTTTCCGCAAAGTTTGTAGTATTCACAATCTTAGTTTCTATTATAGTTGTCTTGGATCTATCCAACACAACTAAGCTTTAACAAGCTAAGTAAGATTTGTTCAAAAGGGATCAAAAAGTGGTATCAGAGCTTGTTGAGAAACTTTGAATTAGAAGAACTCTAACTCTACTCAAGATCTGTTAGTCAAAGAAAATATGGAGTCACAATCAGAAACTACCCAAACGGTGTCTGCACTAAAACTTCTAGTACTCAAAACTGAGGAGTATGATCTATGGAGCATAAGGATGGAATAATACCTTACTTTCACTGATCATGCCCTTTGGGAGGTAATAGTAAATGGTGATTTAGTTTCACTAATTGCCTCAGCTAGTGCTGGTGCTGAAGGTCCTATTCCTCCAAAAACTGCTGAACAAAAGCTAGCAATGAAAAATGAACTAAAAGCAAAAAGCACTCTTATGCTATCCATTCCTGATGAGCACCTACTAAAGTTTCACGCCTGTAAGGATTACCAAAGTCCTTATGGGAAGCAATCAAGAATAGGTTTGGAGGCAACAAGGAATCAAAGAAATACTGAAGACCATTTCTCAAGCAGAATTATGAACAAACTCTGCTTGCATCAAGTCAGAAGGACAGGATAAAAACTATGATAGGTTTCAAAAACTATTAGGTCAACTTGAATCGGATGGTGAAGTTTATCTCTCAGGAGGAGGCAAAATTGTAGTTGTTAAGAAGCTTACTCATCAGCTTTGAACAATATGTTTAATCATGAGAATACCAATTCTGATCTAGACTCCATTGAGCTTGGATGATTTGTTAATAATCTAATAGGTTGTATGAATTGAGATTAAAAGGCAAATCAAGTTCATGC
Organism: Tanacetum coccineum; assembly: GCA_026074375.1. Lineage (NCBI taxonomy): Eukaryota > Viridiplantae > Streptophyta > Magnoliopsida > Asterales > Asteraceae > Tanacetum > Tanacetum coccineum. Next base: position 20,277 of record BQNB010031456.1, on the reverse strand, counting down.
TTAATTAAATGATAGATCAAAATGTGGCTTTTGTTTCCTCAGATAACTCTAGCAGTACTAATGAAACAGTTAATACTGCTCATAGTGTTTATGCTGCTAGTTCTAAGGATCAAGCTTCTACTGCATCATATGTTGATGATGTTATTTTTTCTTTCTTTTCCAACCAATCCAATACCCCACAGTTAGACAATGAAGATTTAGAACAGATTGATGCTGATGATCTGAGAAATGGATCTCAAATGGCAAATGGCAATGCTTACCATAAGAGTTAAGAGGTTCATAAAGAAAACAGGAAGGAAGCTGGATTTAAATGGCAAATAGATTGTTGGCTTTGACAAGACAAAGGTTGAATGCTACAACTGCCATAGGAGAGGTCATTTTGCTAAAGAATGCAGGGCACCAAGGAATCAGGGGAATAAAAATAAAGATGATCCAAGAAGGGATGCACCAGTGGACACATCTACTACTAATGCCTTGGTTGTTCAAGATGGGATAGGTGGTTATGATTGGACCTTTCAGGCTGAAGAAGGCATCAAAAACTTTGCTCTAATGGCCTTATACTATCTCAAGGTTCATCTAGTTCAGACTCGAGGTACCCTATACTTGCTCTAAAGATTGTTTAAAATCATATGAAACTCTTCAAAAATAGTATGATCAATAGCGTGAAGCTCTTAATAAATCTAATCTAGAAATAATAGGTTATCAAATAGGATTAGAATCATTAGAAGATAGAATAGTTGTTCATGAAAAGAATGAAGCTGTTTATGAAGAAGATATTACATTTTTAAAATATGATGTCCAAGTAAAAGATATTTCTATAAAAGAGCTTAAAAATCAGTTAGAAAATGCTTTAAAAGAAAAAGATGACTTGAAACTTAAAACTAGAAAGTTTTGTGAATATCTTCTAAGAATCTAACTAAACTGATAAATAGTTAAATAACTGCTAAAGACAATATTGGTCTTGGTTTTGATGAACAAGTGAATGAGAGTGAAGTGCTTGATAATGTGTTTGACAGTCATGAAAGTGATGGGGATGATAATCCAGTAAATGATAGGTTTAAAAAGGTTTATGAGATATCATGCAGTTCCTCCTCCCTACACTGGGAACTACATGCCCTCAAGACATGACTTATCCTTTGTTGGGTTAGATGATTCTGTCTATAAGACTAAAGTGAGTGAAACTGAAACTAGTATATCTAAGACTAGTAAGGATATTGTAGAAAAGCCTAAAATTGTTAGGCCTAGTGCTCCTATCATTGAAGAATGGGACACTGATAGTGATAATGATAGTGTGTTTAGACCTAAATCTGATCAGACAAAACCAAAGTTTACTAAAATTAATTTTGTCAAATCTGGTGAGAATGTCAAATCTGTTAATAAGGAAAACACACATAGGCAAGTAGAGTATCCTAGGAAAAGTCAAAGTCCTAGGGGTAATAGAAGAAACTAGAATGGGATGATGACTCAGAAACTAGGGAATGGTTTTGAGTTTATAAAGAAAGCTTGTTTTGTATGTGGGAGTTGTAGAATACTAGTAATCTTATTATTAAACCAAGAACAAGAGTGAGATGTGGGTTGTGATGTTAGAGAGAGATTGGATGGAAAATGGATGAATTGTATAAAATGGAATAATGGAAAAATAGAACAACCAACCCTCTCCAAGGCTTGGAGAGGGGTTTATATAGGTCCTAAAGGCCGGCCCATGGGTTATGATGGGCTTCCCATGGGTCTTGGGCCGGACTAGATTACTAATCTAATCATTACATAAACTACGAGCTAAGACTGTTACAACTTAGAAGTGACCGACACTTTTTGTGTTTCCAAAAATCTCCCCCTAAGGGAGGTCACTCCAATTTATAAAACTTTAAACCTAGCATACTATGCTTCATTTTTAGTCTTTAGCTCGTACTCTTGACTTTCTCTTGATAAAATTTGTTGTGTGATCATTTGATTCTGGATAGAGATTGTTCCCTTGAATTGTATGGACATTGTGATCTTGGAGCATTTGAGATCATCAACCCCAAGCACAAATCTCTTGCCATCTTGTTATCTTTTGCCCAATCTTTTGGACTTGCGACTTTGGACCGACATGCTCATCCAATTTGATTTTTTGATGACTTGGAAAGCATTAATGTTGCCTCTTTCTTGAAATCTTTATAACTTTAATACATAGGTCACTTCAAGAAAGGTCGTACGGTTTCAGGAGTAGTGGGAAGTCTTGAAACATGTACTCTTGAGCTTTCTTGATGTTCTTGATGTTTGTCGGTCAGGGTATGTGCATGTGGCTATGGTTATTGTGAGCCTAGCTGGGAATCTGGAACCTCCACCACCATCTTTAAATCGCCTGCCATAAAAACAGTTAGCAAATAATGCGGGGGACGAATATGGCTTTGTCATTCGCCCAGTTTGGTTGGAGTAACCTTCAAATCCGTGAGGATCGACCTGTGATCAGATAGATTCAAATTAAGAAGAATTTTCTTGACAGGAATTTCCAGATGTAGTATTGAATCTCTCTAACACATATATATTAGATTCATCGTACTCAACATGTTCTCTTTATCGGAACGTCTCAAAGCAGACAGCACGGTAAGAGTGAACCTGTGAGTTACTATCTCACCGATTGATATTGAAAAATCAATTTGAAAATCAATCAAGTGTCACTTGCTAAGCTGGTTTTTGTGTGGACCACATCGTGGTGTTAATCATTTCAAAAATTTCATCATCCAATCGCATCAATCCATATCCTGGAAACACAAGTTTGCTGATTCTTTATAGAATGCACCATCGTTTCTTTACAGTTGTCACAAGTTTTTGATTCATAAAGAATCGCACAAGTTCCTACCATGAGCTTGTTTGATGTTGGCTCAAGCTGGTTTCCATCTTCATTGTGAATGAATTCATCTGACTGTTTGCAAAAATCACAAGGATCTTCGTCAGGAACTTAATGATATTACTGTGATATTCACCATTGTGTGAGATAACATGCTAAAATTATGACAAAGTTTGTCCTAATGATGATTATGGGATGAATCTCTTTGGCTCTAGACTCAATTGTGCACTTTTTAATTTAGTGATTCGTGAGGCTGGGAGCTGAGTGCCACCTTTTCAATAATAATAACTCGGGTGAGAAAGTCATTTAGAAATGAGTTGTATCTCCGTGTAGTTTTGAAACAAAGTCTTTCACGACTTTGAGTGGGCTAGGGAGGGGGTTTTTGTGCCAATAGCGTCACTGGGTCCATGACTGTTTCAATGTCAGACTACACCTGAGTGTTTTCTGCGACTGTGTGTGTGTGTTATTTGACCCGGTTGATCTACTAAGTGTATGGAGGGCTTCTTTATTTTCACCCTTTATCCTTACATTTCTTTTTCATTCTTCAACCCCTTCAATGCTTACCGAGACTTCATAACTACACCTTTGTTGGGTTTGTTCCAGTTGTTGGAGCCATCCTCAGTCGGCATTATTCCTATTCTCACTTTTTCTCCTTTTTAATCATACCTAAGACTTCTACACTAACTAGTAGTGATATCCCTGATAGACCCTACTTGTTCTGGCTGGAATCATGGATTTCGAATACCTAAGCCTAACGCCTTATTAACTCATAAATATTTTAAGAACATGGTCGGTCTTTTGGGTATTTCATCACGATCCTTCCAAAAACATTGGGATATATTTCAAATCAAAGTGTTTGTTTAATATCAAAGATTTAACTTTGAGAGTTTTTCATCATCACTAAAAGCTCCCCCTTAACATGTGCATCGGTAATTGTTGAGTTACATGCTAGGTGTGGAGTTGATTGAGTCATTTTTATTTGATCACTTCTGTCAATTTACATTAAGTCCAGGTTATCACATTTTCTCCCCTTATACCAAAATGATTTATCCCTTGATTATTTTGGATATCAATTGATTAACAGTTCGGGGTTAAATGGTCGGTCTTTGGTACTTCCACATTTCTGCCAACACGTAACCATTTGCTCCCCCTTTATATGTGCATCGATTAATCGAAAGAGTTTAGCACATATATGGGATAGCGTACACTTGAGATCTTGAAAATCACATCTTTAGCCATATATTTTAATCACATTTTCTCCCCTTATCAAAAATATTAAATCTCTTGATATTTTGGATATCAATTGATTCAAATATAACTGCTTTCGGGGAAAAAATGTCCAATTATTAACAAGCCGTATTAGGAACATTTTTAATGCTCCCCCTCAAATTATGAGGGTATTATATGGTGTTTGAGTATGTTAATTTGAATTTTTTTGAATTTACTAAGAAATTCTTGAAAATTCATACTCAAACACTATATATGCCTAATTTTTAAGTCTACACTACACATTTATATATTCACAAGATTATTATGTACGAGGTTTGACCTGAATGATGAGAACATCATATGATAGAATCATATGGTTCTTTGTAGCAGCCGTAGGTCTTCCCCGTAGTCTCTCATAAGAAGTTGTCTTAGCTTCCCCCTAAATCAGCAATCCTTTCTTGAGTAGATTCAAAACTTTCTTGCAATCCGCATTAAGAAGTCTTGATGTAAAAAGCCCAAATATCTGAAGTACACAATTAATTCAAAATCGTAACACCAAAGTCAATTAAGTCCCGGATGTCCGCATTTCTCCTTATATGATATAGATGATATAAATTGAAACACCAAAGTCAACTATGTCCCGGATGTCACAATTATTCCTTTTAAGTAGTTAAAATGATAACACCTAAGTCAACTAAGTCCCAAATGTACTCATTTCTTTCTGCAGAATACTGACTAACTTAAGGAATCATCATACTTATCAAACCTATGTGTACCTCTTTTATCAAATATTTCTACTCTTTTTAAGAATAAGCTTAGTGATTAACCGTTTGAGGAAGCATTTATTGAATCAGAAAGAATTCTTCTCACGTTTTAAATAATTATTCTCCTAACACTTCCCCTTGGGAACTCAAATGATGCATACTAAATGATGATGAGATGTATGTTTCCCCATGAGGTTAAAATAGTGCACCAAAAAGAAACAAAGAAAGCTTAAAATCAAAAGAAGCTAAACATGAAGACAAGCTTAAAAGAAGGCCATGGACTCTATCATGTATACATCTACAAAAGAAGGCCATGGACTTTATCAAGTATACATCTACTCCTTCCCCCTCGCTGGTTTTGACACCTCGAAATCAGCAAAATCTTGTACGCACACATACTTGAGATCATGTTTGAGGTATAACTAAGCTTAGATCTATCCCGTGAGAATCAACTTCAAGCTATTAAAAACAAGTTGATTATTTCCAAACAATGCCTAAGCTCTTTTACGACTATGAGATATTGGTAATATTGATCGAATGTCATTTAAAGCCTATACTCACCAGGTTTCATATTTCAAATAAGTCCCTAAAGTTTGAAACAAATGACATCTAAAGCTTGTGTAGTTAAAATCCATTAACTCCCCTTAAATTGTGATCCGTCATTATTAAAAACTTTAATTCCGCTTATATCCGTGGACTTAGATTTTGAAAGACCTGTTTAAAAGAATTATTTGATGAAATTTCTGTTTCTCCCCCTTAAATAATGACCCATTTTCTATTTAAAGAGTTGTTGTCATTGTTTGAGTGGTCGAAATTTGTCTTTGAAAAATCTATTTTGTTGATTACTGAAAACACTGATTCATTGTGAAGACAACTTTTTACTAATAAAAATAAGATTTTCTCTTATTTCTAAGCGATAACATACGCAATGACACTACACTATGGAATATAGGAACACGGGTTGGATTCAGGTAACCACAAACCTTTGCATGGTCATAAAGAGTACCATGCCCGAGAATAAATCCCGTTATGAGGTCAGTTTTCTTTTAGAATATACTTGCCTTAAGATGATGATCGGTTTGCTATCTGAAATAAGAGCACGCCATTTTTGGGATGTTTTAAACATTGGAACTTTGCTGCTCGAGAACTTCATTTTTTTTTTACAGCCTCGTATCATTATTAAATAACATTTCTAAGACCGTAAATATGTTATTGATTTTAGCAAGACATGCCCATCTTACCCGCTTTTTTATATATTTTTTTTTTCCACTCATTTTTTAAATTTTTCTTTGGTTTTAAAAAGATTTTATAATTTTAGTATTTTTGTTTTGTAAAAGTTTTATAAAGAATGAAAAATATTTTTGGTTTTTCCGGTTTTTAAATAAATATACAATATTATAACAGGATATTTTGAATAGGTATCACCACTATTCGTCGCTACATCTGCCAATCGTTATCAGGGTTTCCAAGCATAAACTCGCATTCCCAACTTGTTGAGAGAAATTCAATCTTTATCTTCAAAGGCTTTAGTGAAGATGTCCGACAGCTAGATATTCTGTAGTGACAAGTAAAGCTCTACACTCCCGTTCTTAACTTACTCTTTATGCAGTGGAATCTGTTTTCAATATGTTTTGATCGAGAAGGTTGACACTGTTGCAGCATAAGGCATAACGCGTTTGTATAACAGTAACATTGGAATTTTATTGAATCCAAGTCATAGTCCGTAAGTTTGATCTCAGCCAAAGGAATTGAGGCACAACAACAGACAAGCAATATATCCACTTCGTACTGATATCGCAATGCTTTTCTGCCTTTTTGATGACCACTAATCAAGTATTCTCCCAATAATGCATACTTCTAGATGTACTTTGTTTAAGTATCTGGCAACCCGCATAATCGGCGTTTTGCATAAGCTGTTATTAAGAGCAAAGAAGAATTCTTGTGATACCAGAGTCCCCTATTCACAGTTCCTCGTAAGGTATTTAAAGGATTGTTTTTACACAATGTAAGTGCTTTTCGGTAGGATTTACCTGTAACCCGGACACACATTGCATACAGCAAATGTAAGGTCTGGGTCCTACTAGCTGTGAGATACATAAGGATCCTAACCATTCCATGATAGTGTGTAGGGTCACTGCTTTCCCTTATGGATCTTCATCTAGATTGGATTTCTCTACCATAGGAGTATCTACGGGGTCACAAGATTCCATACCATATTTTTTTAAAGATTCTAGAGCATATTTAGATTGGTTTAAGAAGATGTCTCTAGGACTTTGTAAAATCTGTAGTCCTAAAAAAAATGGATATTTGCCCATCATCGACACTTCAAAACTTTGAACACAGTATTTTTGGAAAATTGGTCACATAGTTTCAGGTTAGTAAATGCAAAGATTATATCATCAACAAAATTTGTAACCAGGAGAATATCTTTTGCCTTTTCTTCTGATGAACAATATGGGATCACTGTATCCTTAGAAAACCCAGAGCGAGTAAGAAAACTGGACATAGATCGTACCACGCGCGAGGAGCTGGTTTCAACCCATAGAGAGCCTTCTTAAGCGTGTACACATGATTCGGATTGTCTTGATCCACAAACCCATTCGATTTGCTGACATACACTTCTTCGCGCAACAATTCGTTCAAGAATGTCGTCTTTGCATCCATTTGGTAGACGATCATATTCATGTGAGCAGCATATGCGAGGAAAATTTGAATAGCATCAAGTCTAGCCACTGAAGCAAAGGATTCCTCAAAATCAATTCCCTCTTCTTGACGGTAACCACGAGCAACCAATCGAGCCTTATTTTTCAAAATTCCTCCCATTTCATCAAGTTTCACCTTATAAATCCATTTTAAAGTGATGACCATTACTTTATCTGGACGAGGAACGAGTTCCCAAACTTCAAGACGTTCAAATTCATTTAGCTCCACTTGCATTGCTTTAATCTAACATGATTGAGTTAATGCGTCTTTA
>BQNB010031456.1:0-7500 GCA_026074375.1 Tanacetum coccineum | reverse complement strand
GTATGTTATAAATCCTGTTAAACATCTTGTATAATTATTTAATATCAGTAATTTCATTTTAAAAGATTTTTCAAAAGTTTTACCCTGCCAAGTATAATAAAGGAGTATTTTGGATAACTCACTTTGACCTACAAAATAGTCAAAGTGACTATGGTTTTACTTGAGTCAGTTGTTAAATCAAGAGATTTAGTAAAAGGTGAGTTTTCAAAAGTTTAATTTAAATTTGATCAGTTTAGGAGTTAGCAAATTTTGTTCTAGGCACCAGGCATTTTTCTTTTTTTTTTTTTTTTCATAGCAATAATTTGTGCAAATTATTGAACCAAGCCAACTAAGGCTTGGTTAGTGCTTGTTGTGTGTTCTAACACTCAACTTGAGTGAGTTTAAGTGCAGGTTACCCTTTTGGTAACCTGCACTCTTAGTTTGCACTTGTGCAAAGTGTGACAGTACTAACTTAAAGTTAGTACTGTCACTTTTATCCTAGCTTTTAGTTAAGTTTAAGTAGGATTTAGGAGCTTAGATTCAAGTAGGACTTAGATTAGCTATAGCTTAATATAGTTTAAGTCTTTAATTTTGTTTTCAAGCTCATTGTCTTAGCTTTTTTTTTGCTGTCAAAAGTCATAAAAAAAGCCTGAAAACATCAAAAACAGTAGGAACTTAAGTAGAATCTTAATTTGTTAATTTAGCTAATGAGTCTAGATTTTATAGCTTATATAGATAGATTATAAGTAGTTTAATAAGTCCTTTAAGTTTTAGAGTCTAGTTTAGTTTTTTTTTAAAGTTGTTAGCTTATTTGGATTTTGAGTTACTTGCTTATTTCCTGAGTTTGCTTGCTTCATGCTTAATTTCAGTAGTTTAAAAGTACCTCTAGCTTAGATTTCTTTTCAAATTTAGATTAAGCACATTATAAGCTTTCTAGATCAATTTTCCTTTTTAGTTTTAAGCTTAAATTGAGCTTGTTACAAGCGTTTGAGTGAGATTAAGCCCAAAAGCTTACTCACTGTAAACAGCTTATTAATAAGCTGTTTAAGAGCTTATTACTAAGTTTCAGCTTAAGGTCCTTTTATTAAAATAGCTTATTTTAGTGCCCTTTTTAAGTCCTAGTAATTAGTTTTTCAAAAAACTCAAAAAAAGAAGAAGCAAAAAGTGGGGTGTGCCTGCCTCGAACCCACGACCTCCCATACACAACACACATACCTTAACCACCTTGCTACAATAGCTCATCCGTTTACATCTCCTTTCATTAAAACCTTATACACCTTTTAGCTTTATAAGCCAAATAAGCTGTTAAGCTTATTTCGTAGCTTATTTTATAAGCTACGACTTCAGGCTTATTTTTCCTAGGTTTGTTATAGCTTAAGCTATTTTCCGTAATTTTTCTAGAATTTTTACTATAAGTTTAGTATTTTTAATCTTTTATTTACTTTAAAAACTTTAAAAAATCATAAAAAATAGAAAAATAATCCGAAAAATAAAAATCTTTTTTATAAAATTTTCTTTTATCATAAAGTTTGTAGGAAAATTTATTTTACTTTCGTAGGGTCTATTTTGCAAAAATTCACTTTTTAAAGAACGGGTTTTGTTCCCGTTCTCGGTTTTCAATTTTTAACTCTCGTTTTAACTCCGTTTTCGTTCTAGTTTTTTTTAAACTTCGTTTTTAGTCAATTAGAATACATTTTAAAAGAAAAATAAAAATTAGGTTTAATTTTGTAGAATTTAGGTTTTTGGCCTTAGTTTTAGTGTCCCGTTTCGCGTTTTTAGTTAAATTTTGAGTTTCCATTAATTATCTTTATGCTTAATTGTTAGTACTTGTTTATTTTAATCTTTTTAGTAGTTAAACAAATCAAACTTTGTTCCCTATTCAAATCACATTCCAAGCTAAAGCAAGGTTTCAATTTTACAAGTCGTTAGAAAAACGACCCGGGTGATCATACTTCCCGGTTAAATATACGTATTATATATTATATATATATATATCTTTTAAGAGTGAATTTTCCTTTGGGAATTTTCTTAATTGCTCTTGTGGTAATATATCGTATATTTTATTAGTGTATTAAAACTTCCTCATCACCCTGGATCTGCAAGAAATGCGAGTTGCTCTTCATCCAAAATTTGTCCAGCTTCTTGAGCTTCAACTAACATTGCTTTATCCTTATATCATGCTGCATTCCTTGGTCGCTTAGGCTGAGTGCATTGCCTAGCCATATGTCCTTCACCTTGACAGTTGTAGCATTTAACAACCCTTGCCTATCAACTTGAATTGTTTCCCCCAAAACTTGTAGCATTACTCTTATAACTAGTACCAGAATAACTTTACCCTTATCTCCCCTGAACTTGTTGCACTATGACCTTGCCATCTTGAATTGTGGCTTGGTTTCTTAGATTCGAGGAAGTTCTAAGTTGATTATTTGTTGAGGGGAACCTTGAGGAAGCTACAGCTGTTAGAAAAGCCATTACCTTGTTGAGACAAGCAATTGGATTATCTCTTAGAGAGAATACCGGAACAGCAAGACCTGAGTCCACAAGAGGTGACTCGATCATAGGTTGTGTAGAAACTTAAGGTAATTGATAAGCAATTTATGGAACAGATGAGGTTTGATGATTCATTTGAGACTGATATGGATATGATGGTGGAACAGATGAATGATTGAATTGAGGTTATGATGGATAAGTAGATGAGTAATGTTGAGTGAGATGAATTTATCCATATTTAGATGGTGGAAATTGTTGTTGAAGCTGAGGATTGTTGTATGAAGACTGATAGGTATTGAAGTGAGGTGGTGTCATCTGATGATTAGCAACTAGTGCAAGTGGATCTTGATTGCGTTCACACATAAGATGGACTTCATTTGCATGGAGTTCGTGTTCTTCAAGATATGCATGAAGCTGATCAAAGTTGGTAGTATGCAAATCTTTTACAAGCTTGACATCAGTCACAAACTTACTCTATTCAGGTGGCAAACTGTTTAAGAACTTGGTATTAACTTGAAATTGCTCCATTTTCATGTTGTAAATTTTCATGTCATTAATCAGCTGAGTGAATCTCAAGTAATACTTATGAAGTTATTCCCCCTTGATGTGAGTAAACTTATCAAATGCATCATACAGTTTACACTCTCTTTCCTAATTAGTCAAAGAGGTACCTTGCATTAGTAATTAAACTCTCTCTCCTAAATCCTTGGCAACTCTGTGATGATTAACAAGTGAATAGATATCAGTTGGTAGACCTTGAAGAATGATATTGGTTGCCTTCATATCACAATCAACTTGAATTTTCTCAGCAGTAGATAATTCAGCATATTTCTTTGTTCTGGTCACCCCATTCTCTTCAATAGTAGGCCAAATAAGTGGACCGTGTTCAATTGATTCAAGTATCATTCTTCCGTGCTCTCTGTTTTGCATGTATAATTTCATTCTACTTTTCCAAGAATCATACAGGTCCTTGTCCAACATAGGTGGAAGATTGTTAGCACCGAAGAGTATTCTTTTGTCCAAGTAGAATAATTGAATTCATTTTAATGTGATAAGATAAAAGATGATCGTACAGTGGAATACACGGGATTTTACAATTCTTGATAAAACCGGGAAATCAAGTTTTCACGGGATTTTACAAATCAAAGAACAACCATATAATTCACCTAATGAAAGCGTATAGTTCTCCCAAGTAAATCGTATAAATCACCCAAGAAAATAATGTATAAATCGCCAAAAGACCAATGTATAAATCGCCTTTAGAGATGAGGTATAAATCGCCTGATATAATAATGTATAAATCGCCTGAAGAAAGGAACGCGTATAAATCGCCTTTGACAAAGTATGTATAAATCGCCTGAGTAAAATCACGTACAACTCGCCTTAACAAGAATACGTATAAATCGCCTTTGACAAAGATACGTATAATTTTCCTTAAGAGAAAAAACATATAACTCGCCCTTGAAACTACGTATAGTTCGCCTGTAGAGAAAACGTATAACTCGCCTTTGGAACTACGTATACTTTTCCTTTGGAACGTTATGCTAATGCTAATGTGGCCGAACATGAAATAAAAAACATAGATTAATAACTTGCAAATGATTTGATAATTTTCAAAGGAACCAAAATGATTTCAAAGATTTTACAATGATTCTTCAATAAGAAGCAAGATATTTTCAAAAGATGATGGCTAAGTTTTATGCAAAACTAACATACCAACCAATCTTCAAGTTCAGTTGTTACCAAGCAATACAATTCCAACGCCGCTGAGGAAGGGAAAAGAAAAGCCAAGGCCATTACCACAAGAAGCGTGCCCTCATAATACGACCGTCCAATTGCACGCGTACCGGTGGTGGAAAAGGGACAGTTATGTGAACAAAAGGATACGGAGCTACCTAGCACCGAAGACATCCAACCTCCTTTGTTCCGTTACAGGATATCAAAACAAAGACAATAACCCCAATCAAACAAGAGTCCTTCTTTTGTTCAACAAGACCAATACTAGTTTGGCCTTACCCGTCAAGACTTGCAAAAGAGAAAATCCGTGAAAAGATGATAGTTCTAGCATCTAAAGTTATGGAAATTTTCCGTAATCTTCATTTGAGCTAAGTATCCGCGATGCTCTCATTCATATGCCAAAGTTTGCTCCGATGTTAAAAAGATCTTAATAACAAAGACAAGTTAATCGAGTTAACCAAGACACCTTTGAACGAAAATTGTAGTGCGGTTGTCCTCAAAAAGCTTCCGGAGAAGCTAGGTGACCCCGATCGATTTCTTATACCATGTGATTTTTCAGAGTTTGATAATTGCTTAGCCCTAGCCGATTTAGGTGCTAGCATTAATCTCATGCCTCTTTCCATTTGGAAAAAGCTTGGACTCCCGGTTTTATCATGATACTAAATGGTGTTAAATTAGCCACCGAATCAATTTCCAAACCAACCGGTTGTAGCCAGAAAATGTTTTGTCAAGGTAGTAAATTTTTACTTTCGGCCAGATTTTGTTGTTCTTGATTACATAACCGATCCTCACTAGTACCGTAGATACTCGAGAGTACCTTTTCTTAGACAACTCATGCTTTAATTGATGTGTATGAAGGAGAGATAAACGCTTAGAAATTATGAACAAAATCTTTAACCCTAAATGTGGTGATACTCCTTCTATTTCGTACAACAATCTCGAATCGTTGAAGAAAGTTGATCTTATGATGTTACGTGTGAAGAATACTCACACAAAGTTAGAAGTCTTAAGATTTTTCCGACTCAGTGTCGTATGGCAATCTTCTCCGGATACGATCCGATGTTCAAAATTCTCTTCTCGACTCTCACTCCTTTCAGGATAGTGATTCTACTTTTGGAAGAAGCGACACTTTTCTTCTATAAGCCGATGATCCAACTTCACCGACGTTGATGAAGCTTATTATGAACCCCAGAGGGAGACATTCTCCTCTCGAATCTCTTCTTCAATAAGGATCCTCGCCGTCACTAAACAATATGTTTGTTACCAAGAAATCAAAAAGAGCGTTAAAGGTTATTTAAATCTGGCCGATTCTTCAATCAATGAACCTCCTGAGATTGAACTTAAGGACTTACCAACACCTCATCTCGTAATACCATTTTTAGCAGATAACAACAAGTTGCCTGTTATAATGCAAAGATTTGAGTGCTATGAGAAGACCGCTCTCATAACGGTTCTTAAATCCCGAAAGTAAGCAATTGCTTGGAAGCTCTCTGACATTAAGGGTATTAACCCGGAATTTTGTTCTCATAAAATTCTAATGGAAGACGACTATGAACCAGCGGTCCAACATCAGAGAAGGGTTAATCCAAAGATCCATGATTGGTGTTTTACGTACCTATAAAATATATAATAATACTACTTAGGTAAATTCCAACTATTCACCTTTAACCAAGGTAAAAAGTCGACTTACAAAGATAATATATAATATATATATATATATATATAATATACGTATATTTAACCGGATAAGTAAGATTACCCGGGTCGTTTCCCCAACGACTAGTGAAATTGAAACCCCGTTTAGGCTTGGATTCTGATTTGAATGAAGCAAAGATATTTGATTTGTTAAGCTATGACTACTAAATAAAAAGCAACAATTAAAATTGAACAATTTAAAGGCAATTTAAACAATTAAACAAATACGGTAAAATAATAAAACGCGACTAATAAGCAAGTAAACTAAAATTAAACCCTAAAAATGCAAACTAATTTTCTACACATAGATTAGGATAAAAGAAAATTTTAAGAAAAATATTTTTTAGATTATTTCTGAATTTTTTTTTATCAATAAGTTCTCTCGTACAAGAAAAATGGTGGTCTTGGCGTTTCCAATTTTTACGCGTTAAACCGGGCACTTCTTTTCAAGTGGGTTTGGAGATTCATTTCTCAAGATAATTCTCTTTGGGCTCGGGTTAATAGTGCGATCCACGCGCCTACGTTTCAGGGTCTTGTTGTTTCCTCTCCTTCTCTTTGGAATTCTATTGTTCGTGAAATTCATGTTATGAAAAGTCGTGGTATAGACTTGGTGTCTTATTGTAAAAAGCGTGTTGGCAACGGTTTGAGGACCAGATTTTGGGAGGAAGTCTGGATTGGGGACCAAAATCTTAGTAAATTTGTAGGTCCTTATAAACAGGATCTGAATGAGCCTTGATAGTCCTTTGAATAAATCCAAAGATACTATGAGAGACAATAGCTGAGAATATAGATATTAACGCGGAATATCAATATCTATACCAAGATGAACACAAGAACGAAATACTAAAATTGCTATTACTATTACTATTTGATTGTGAATACTCTCTACGTTCCTTTTATAAGCATAAGGAACCCTAAACGCGTTAAGAGATAATACTTATCTCTTCCTATATTAACGCTAAGAGATAACTATTACTATAATTACAACCAGACTTAACATTCTGACCCAGCAGTATTAACTTTAATACTGCCAGACTTAAGTTAAAGCTGGCAGACTTAACATTCTCTACCAGACTTAACTTCTATTACTAACAGTACTAACTATTTTCTATCAGTACTAACTATAACTAACAGACTTAACTTTAATACTAACAGTATTAAGTCTGTTTACAATATTTTTCCTAACAATCCTCCCCTAACTTGATCTTCATCCATGAACTTCAAGTTTCTTCAAAAACATTCTTGATCTTTAAACACTTTAAGCTTTAAGAGGATTGTCTTGAACTTCTGTCTTCAAAATAATAAGTCTTTATGTCTTCAAATCTTGACAGCAACTAATCTTTAACCCTTGTAGCAGCAACCTTGACAATTTTGTACATCAAAACCTATAGTTTCAGGCTATTCTCATCACTTCTAGGTGTGTTAACTCCTGTGAGAGGTGAATCATTGATAATTTTAAATGGATTTGATGTCTCTTTACTAGTTAGTCCGTCCTTTGGCCACCAGAAAGGTGCATGTCTATGGTTGACTGAAAACCATTTCAACTCTCAATACATTAAACATTGGTGAGTTGAATACCATATGGTTTTTGGCAAACCA
>BQNB010031455.1:2627-53974 GCA_026074375.1 Tanacetum coccineum | reverse complement strand
TAAAAAGAGCTTAACTTTTCATTAAAACTGAGAATTAGAATTACATAAAAGAGAGTAGCTTTGAAGACAATAAAACTATTTAAAAAGCTACACTAAAAACGACTTAAAATCTAACTTAAAACTGAAATCTCTTGCCACAATGGGCTTACAAGGCTTTTATAGCCAAAAAAATACAACTAGGTCTTTTCTTCTCTTTCTTGTCTTGTGTTTTCTTGTAGACACACAAACACAGGTGTGTTTGTTTTGTGAGAGGTTCCAGCCTCTAATCTTGGCCCTTCAATCTTCAGAAATCATCTCGGTCGTCGAATTGAGCCTTGGGGGGTGTGGGATTGCCAACTTGGCATATTTGTGGCTGGGAAAGGTAGTGGAGGAGGGGGAAAATGAATATCCATGGTGGGGGTGAAGGTTTACAGGGTAAAACGGGGTTAAACAACCCGTGAGTTGTTTGGGAGGGAAAAAACGAGCGGGAAAAGGTGTTAGGGGTTATAACAGAGTGAAAGTTTGGGGAGTTGACATGTTTGGCCCCTCATAGTTATCTCTTCTATTGCATACATGGTCCTTGTGGTTATATAACTTTTGGGGACTTGGCAAAACAAGTCCCCAAGAGTTATATAACTCTTTGCACCCACCGTCCTTGTGGTGTACAAGTTAGGGGGATTGGCAGTTTTGCCCCCCCACTTGTCACTTTGAGCAAATTGCAAAATAAGCCCTTGTCTTCATTTTTCTCTTTTTTCTTCTTTATATATAAGTTTAGGGATTGACAATTTCAGTCCCTAAACTTATATTTCTTTGACTTTGGCCTCGGGGTTGACTTGGGTTGACTTTGACTTTGACCAGTTGACTTTTTGACTTGATTGACTTTCCGGCTTCGATTTGGCTTTGTCTTTCACAGTCTTTTCCATTCCGAGTCCGGTTTTGTCGTTTTGGCTTTGTTTTTCGTCCTTTTCTTGGTTATCCGTTCCTGCACAATACAATTAGCAAAACAAGCATATATTTGGCATTTTAAGTCCGTTTTTGGTTATTTTAGCTTATTTTTAAAGGTAAAAGGTATGTGTATTTAAGCACATACCAAAAACCTTCTTAATCTTCTCAAAATAAAAACCTTCTCAATCAATCCGGATTCACTCTTTAGTGTTGCCGGTTTGTCCCCCAGTTAAAACTGCCAACCGTGAACAGCTTTGCGAACTAACACCATTTAACATGTTATCATCGATCATGATAGCGAGTTTCATGGCATGATTCAAGCCTTCAGGTTGCATAACTCGGACAGCTGACCGCAATTCAGGTCTTAACCCTTTAATGAAAGTTCCCTCCATGACTCCTCAGGAATTCCAACTAGTTGTCCCGCCAACGTCTCAAACAATGTTTACATACTCGCGGGCAGAACCTTCTTGTGTGATCGCCAAGAATTGCTCATACAAAGTACCCTCTTGTGACGGTTGAAATCTCTCTAACAACCGGACCGATTGAGAAGGTTTTTATTTTTAGAAGATTGAGAAGGTTTTCAAAAAGGTTAGATTTTTAACTTTGATTCAAGTTTTTCAAGCGTTAAACTCATTTTAATGTGATTATAATCAAAAATGTGTAATAAAATTCGAATCAATGTTAAAAAAATCTCTCGATTTTGCGATAAAAGTAATCTTCTATACAACTTTAAGGAATCATTACCATAACTCAATTTTAGCATTGATTTGGGAATCAAATTTGTGATTTATAGATTTGATTCACTATTAAATGATGTTTACTTGTGAATCAAATAAAAAAATATAAATCAATTTGCTCAAACGAAGATTTCTCAATCTTCTCAAAATAAAAATCTTCTCAATGAAACTGGAGCCTATATATATATATATATACTAAAATTAAAATAAAAAAATCTGGTAGTGTAGAACATACATACCCTCCAGAAAACACAAGAAGCCTTCTTTTTGGAAGGTTGCTATTGCGAAAAATGATCAAAGCATCCGTGGTAGGTATACACATCTGACCCCAGTATAATAAACCTGATGGAGGATTTTAATTCAATGATTTAATTCCATAAAAACAAACAAACAAACAAATAGATGGAACTAGTACGTACGAATGTAGTGAAAAAATACCTACCTTTCAATGCGGAAAGGATCTCGTTAAGATCACGAGTAGGTTTAACATAACTTGTACCTTGCAGTGCACCCATTGGCACTAAGGCCACCATATTATCTGGATGAGCCTGCAAAACAATATTAATGAATGAATGAATGCATATAAACAATATTATTATCATTATGCATTAAGTAACAACATACGTACTTTGATTTTTTCATCACAATATAATGCAATAGCCATAGCTTGAGCTATATACACACCAGTTTTCGCCAACAAAGTAGTATTGTCGACACAAATCACTGTAACCTGCAGATCGATCCAACATAATTTGTTTATAAAAAATTAAAACAAACCAAAAGATCGATACATGCTAGAAAGAAGAGCTAGCGTACCTCACCCTCCATGTTTGAAATCGATTGTTGTTTCTGAATCTGCTTCTCCATGTTTGAAATCGATTGTTATTATTAGGGGTTTTTTTATCGGAAAATTTAATTATTGATTATTGGTATTTATAATGGATTTTCAAACCGACTGTTTTTTCTTCACCTATATTTTCAATGATTTGATAAAAATCAGCATTGTGCGCAGTCTTCTCCACACAAGCAATCATATTATGCTTGTTACAGGTGCGAATATTGGCCATTTGATATGAATTTGAGGTGCGTCGGAGGTTGAATTTACAAAATATGTGAAGACAAAGAAATGAAGAGAGAGAAAAATGCAATTCAGTTGAGCCTTTTATTGGTTACGGATGGGTAACAAAGAAAGTTACCGTTGTAAATAAGTCTTTATCTCAAAAACACGCGTTTGACCGTTGACCGAACGTTAGAACACGTACTTAGTTGTCTAAGCAGTACTTTCTAAGACGAGCAGTACTTTGGCTAAGCAGTACTTTCAACCTAAAAAGCTTTTCAACTCAAATTTGTCAATCACAACCCTGAACTTTAGCAAAATATCTCTTTCAAATACTCGAAAACTTTGATCCAATCAATCATATATCCACTTAGCATAACTCATAAGACTGCCAAGATTCATCGTACCAGAACAGTACTTTACTTGTATCCAGTACATCACAGGTAGTCCTCCACCTTAACGTAGCTATGGGTTCCATCATACCAATAGTTACCCAAAAAAGTTTTTCTTGCCATGTCAAAGCCTTTGGTAAGTAAATCTGCTACATTGTCATCGCTATGTACCTTGACCACATTAATGAGCCTTTGCTCATAACAATCTTGAATAAAGTGATGTCGAATCTGAATATGCTTAGTTTTTGAGTGGAAAATAGGATTCTTTACAATGCATATGGTGCTCTCATTGTCTATATGGATTTTAGTGTTCATGAAGTTAAATCCATAATCTAGTAGTTGATTTTGCATCCATAGTACCTGAGCACAACAACTTGCAGCTGCTACATATTCTGCCTCTGTTGATGATATAGCCACAATTGTTTGTTTCTTGCATTGCCAAGAGACCAGTCTTCTTCCAAGATATTGACATCCTCCTAAAGTTGATCGTCTATCATGATTGTCCCTAGCGTAGTCACTGTCTGAAAAAGCTTCTAAATGAAAGAGGATCCTTGGGATAACCATAATATCCCAATTTTGGTTGATGTTTGAGGTACTAAAGATCCTTTTTACCAGCCTGTATGTTGACGAACCTTTGGAGTGACTTGAAACCTTGACACAGAAAATAACAGCAAAACATTTGTCTGGTCTTGAAGCACGTTAAATACATGAGAATCCAATCATAGACCTATAAAGATAGACATCAACTTCTTCACCCTCTTCATCCTTTCCTAAAGATTTATGAGCTTCAATTGGGGTAGATGCTGGCTTAATGGTTCGAAAGTCAAATTTGTTGAGAATGTCTTTCACATATTTGTCTTGACTTAGAAAAATACCAGCAGTAGTTTGTTTGACTTGAAGCCCCAAAAAGAAAGTGAGTTCACCCATAATCAGACAGCTTGTCCTTGTCTCCTGTCATACTCCCAGAGCATCCACTGTCTATTATAGCATAATCTTTGAGATCTTCTTCTGGATTGCCCTGTACAAACAAGTTAAAGAATTAGACTCTTTTAGGGACCCAAGTCATAACTCGACTTGGATACCCTATGGAGTTACATACTCAATTGTTGAGTGTGTAGACTCCATTATTCTGTTCACAGAATCTGATAAGACTACTTTGGTCTCCTTGTTTGTGTTAGATTTATCATGGCA
The DNA here is from genome assembly GCA_026074375.1 of Tanacetum coccineum. NCBI lineage: Eukaryota > Viridiplantae > Streptophyta > Magnoliopsida > Asterales > Asteraceae > Tanacetum > Tanacetum coccineum. The sequence goes on along the minus strand of BQNB010031455.1, from coordinate 49,673 downwards.
CTCCTTTGCACTTACTTTTTTGTGGATGTTGATTGTGATCAACAGTACTTCTTTCTTAAACCCATATAGATTTCATAAATTTGCTTGGGGGGGTCTTTGTGGTCTGTGAGGAGTCCTTGTGGTAGAAGACCTTGTTGATGGTGAAAAACTTGAGGTTCTAGGTCTTATATTATCCAACCTTGGATAATAAGGTCTACCAGTACTTTTTGAAAGTACTACGTGTGGTACTCTTGATCTAGCAGTATCTTGATAAAACACATTAGCAGTACTTTTTGAAGGTACTGTTCGTGTCACTTTTGGTCTTGCAGTACTTTTCAACCCTTCCCTTGTAAGTACTGCTGATGGGATAAAGGACTTCTTTTGGTGAGGGTACCTAGAGTTTCCTAAGAAGTTACTATGGTTCACCCTATTGATGTTGTTCCAGACTGGTCTTGTGTCCCTTGAACCCTGTGTTCCCTTGGGTTTATGAGGTTGGGTTTGTTTGAAGGTTCTTTCGTGTAGGTTACAATCTTTGATTAGGTGATCAGGACTGTAACATACAAAACATGTTTTACCCCCTTTGTGCCCAACTCCCTTTTTCCTAGATCCTTGACCAACACTGTCTTGACTTCTAGGTGACCTGTTTTCAAAAGATGTTTCACTATTTTCTGAGTTCAAAGCAGTTTTCTGTTGAATTTCTGAAAAGTTTAAAACAGTCTCTTCATCATCACTATCAACCCAATCTTCAATAATGACTTTATTTGTATCAATTTCTGGTTGACTAGGTTGTGTATTCTCTTGATTAAGGACCTTATTCCTAATGGCTAGTTCATCTATCCCTATAAAAGAGACATTTGCCCTAGGTGGATTAATTGTACCATTGGGTGGTAGGTTACTGCTTTGTATGCTTTTTTTTCTTTGAACTTTTCAAACAAGGATCAGTCCAAAGTTTAATCCCTAGTTGAATTGTCACTTCCTTACTATACTATAATCAACCTCAAATCCTATAAAGATTGTCAGTCCAATATCTTTGTTTGTTGAGGACTTCATTTTGAAGTACAAAAGCATTTGTCCATTTTTCAAGTTTTTCCTTGAAATCATCTCTTTCTTTTAAGATTTGATCTAGTTCCTTTTGTTTTTCTTCTAGTTTAAAATCCTATCTTTAAAGTCATATCCATCTGTTCATACTTATCCCCATGCATATTCATTATTGTTCATGTGTTTTAAGTATGACATTCTAATGTACTCTAATTTCATTTGTAATATCCTAGAATTTCAGTCCTAGCCTTTTGAAATTGCCTTTTCAGTTTGATAGCTTTCAAGCAACTTTTATAAGATATTATCTACATTTGGATCAGTAAGGTACCTCTGAGTTTGTAGCCTCAAGGCTAAAGGTACGGGTGTATCATCAGCTTGGTGCTCCAGTCAAAATCACCAAGTCCATCTTGTCCAAAGTGCACATGTTCTTCATCAAACTTCATGCTCCAATCATCTTGTTCAACTTCAGTCAGTGCTATCATAGCAAATGTCACTGGTTCAGCATCAAATTCCTTGGTCCAGTTAATATCTTCAATGTTGTCTGTTGCCACCAAGGTTTGGAGTTTGGAATCTTCATTAGCCACAATCCTCTTTTCATTATGACCATTTGCTCTGTTTTTCTCATGTATTTAGCAAATCTACCACTCCCTTGCAAATATCCAACTTTTGACAATTAATGCATTCAATCTTTGACTATATCAAAAGTGATCCATTCTTGGGCTTGAGGTTCTAATAGGTCTCATGTTTTCCTCTTAAACTTCTTATCCTTGCTGTATCATGGGCCACCTGCTATCGATGTCAATTTCTTCCATAGCATCCTCATCATTTGCAGAGGTCTTTATTCATAAGAGTTGTAGGCTTAGATGCTTACTTGAGCAAGAAGGACATATGATTTCATCTGAGTGGGTAGAACAGTTAGAGCAGTTTGACTCGCTTGAGGTAGCCTGAGTATATTCCTTTTGGGTGACAGTTTGTAGAGGAATCAACAGTAGCTAGAGTCGTTGTCACTATTCATGTATCTACACGCCCTATGACATACTCCCGCACGAAAGGTGTTCAGTGACGAGATATAGAAAGACTATATCGGCTCTGCGTTGTTGGAAGTGCCCTGCTGTGTGATAGTAGACCATATACTCGACCCTCCCTACCGCTCCATCATATACCACCCGTTCCAGCCTCTCTCTCCCATGCTCAGATACACCACCTGCATTACTTCGGCTGTGAGATCGATACACGTCTATTCACCTGCCCCACTCTCGTCCTATCCAAACCACTAGTTGTCTCCACCTGCACTCCATTTGTAGCAACTTACTTGCAAGACACAAAGATGGTAGGATTCTTAGATTATCAATTTACAGCTTTTGGCGCATACCTTTAGCATCAGATTGTTCATGGATACTAAGAATCATGCTGAATCTTTTCTTATGTGAATCTAGCTCTTCCTAGATCAGTTAGTCAAACGTCTCAAATTGATGTTTCAAAAGATTCTTTTTGCATCTTCTTTTGATGCTTCTTTTCCTCCAATTCTTGCTTGTATCGGCTTACAAAAAGTTATTGCATCAGCAGCATCATGAAAACTAAGAAGATCGTATTATCAGGTATTGCAGGGGGCAGAAGATAAGCTATATGTGATCATATATATATATATATATATATATATATATATATATATCTGATTTTATTTCCCCTTTCACACTTGAAATTTTTTGCATTAGCCTTTTTCTTTGAACATTGAGGCCAATGTATGATTCTAAGTGTGGGGGGGAGGGGATTTTTGTCAAAATTGATCATACCTGTTGCCTGTCTGTGTCCCTTGCAACCTCGTTTTAACCAAATTTTTTCTTAATTTCATGTTTTATTTGTTAAAAAAAATAATAAAAATAATAAAAAGAAAAAAAGAAAAAAAATAATCTCTTAGTTATAATTAGATATGTGAATAAGTAGGCCCGTAGAACACGGGATATTTTGACTTGAGCGAGTTTTGTACTCTAGATTTCCCTTTAGCTTTCGAGACTAAGTGTTTGCTAAACTTTAAAATTTTGCAAAGAACGATAAATAATAGAGTTGAATATAAGTTAGATGCTAAGCGTGGAGTAGTTGGATCTCTTTAAAGCTCATAGAGGTTAATTATGGCTTTTTTCTCCCACCAGCTTAATAAACGTTATATATTGTTAAATAAATAAATTTACTTTGGTTTTTGCGATTCTTAATTTTGATCCCTTCGTAGAGATTTCTTCTGGTGAAAGTAAGGTACACATCAAGGTTCTATCAGTGTTGTGGGGAAATAGGCTACCGGGTCTTGTCGGTTAGGACGTCCGATGTCTCGAAAGTTAAAAGACCACAAGATATATTTGGCTATAAAAAATAATAAATAATAATAATATAATAAACTAAACCCGATGTTGCAGTCGTTTAAAGGGTGGAAGTAATAATAATAATAATAATAATCCGAGACTGATAAAAGTTTACTGGACCATGGTCGGCTCGCATACCGATGTGGCAGTCTTCAAAAAGGTCGAGGAAATTTCTGAGGTCGAAATAAGACTACTGGCTCTGTCGGTTAGGACGTCTGATGTGTCAGTTGTTTAAAGGACCGAATGCTAATATTGTTGCATTAATAATACTAATAAAGCCAAATTTCGACTCCGGGGTTATCTAAATAAAGCCTCCGTCTCTAGACTCGTAGTTGAGTTATTTCGGATTAAATAAAAAGAATAACCCCTAAATCATGCGAAATCAAAACCTTAATGTGAACCTTATTCTCACTATATCGTCTCTTTAAAAAAGGATTTCAAACTAATTATGGTCTAAACCGGGCACCTTTATGGAAAAATAATAATAATAATAATAATAATAAGGCCTTAATTTATTTGTCACCAATAATAATAATAAAATCCTTAGAGGATTTAGGAATAAGGAAACGAAAAGTAGCTATGCGTACACAATTAGCATTTATGAGTAGTGTTAGCATCTAATCTTATATTTGACTGTGATTTTATTTTAAGCTTAGTTTGGGGATTGTGAAAAGTCGAGGATGACGAATCCCCGTTCTTAAAGCATTGTTAACTAAATTTTATAAAAACTCTATCTTAGTTTTTATCTTTTATTGAATAAGTGTTTAAAAAGGGGGCGATTTTGAAATAAATAATTTTTGAACATTCTTAATGGACATTTTCTGTTCTTGTTTGATTGTGAGGGTTATTAGTTAAGGGGGGTTAAATTATTTATTTTCGGACGTGTTTTATAAACATTGCGTGTGGGACCAGCAATAACTTAGTGTGGGGGAATTTGATGTGTGCTAAAACACACATCATTTATAACCCGGAAAACACTATTAATTGGACTAAAATCATGAAATATGCCTAATATTATAGCAAATATGTTTGGTTTGTGTTTTTTGTCTTACAGGTACAAAGGATTGAAAACGAGGCAAAAACGAAGACTTTTGGTTAAGATTTGAAGACGTTTACGCATTTTTCGAGATCAAGACGAAGTCGTTAATATTTTCTAAAAATGCCATTGGAAAGAGCGCGAAAATACAAGTCTGACGATGCTTTCATCTTTTATTGGGCTGGCCCGACACCATTTATATGGGTCGGACCAACCCATATTTATTAGTGGATCAAGTTAACTCAAATGGTTCCAAGCCCAGCAGTGAACCTGACCCAACATGAATTAAACACAACTCGGCCCAACAATTTATGATAAAGAACAAAGCCCACTCAAGAGTCAGCCCACTATTGATTAGCTTACAACGTACGCAGCAAATGATATATAAATAAGAGGGATCTGGAGCACAAATGAGATCGGAGAGCCGACACACCCTTTGTGGGTGTCGTTTCCACCATGAAATTATCACTTATCTTATAGTAATTTTTATTTTAGATCCGTTTTGAAAGTTAATTATATTAGTAAAAGCTGTCAACTTAATCTTCTTTTATTGTCAGTACGAGAATGTAGCATCAATCCATTTCAATGTTCCATGTAGTTTTTGATATCTTTAGTTTATGAATTAAGAAACCTTTTTTTCCTACGTCATTTTTTTAAAAATAGTTGTGTTTTAAGTTGAAAATCTTTTAATTTATCATTTAGCTACTGACATATATCTTGTTTACTAGTGTCAATTCTATTTCTTTTAGTCTTCTCAGTTTAGTTTGTCAATTTTTAAAACGTTTTCATTCAATACGAGTGTTGGTTTTATTATACTAGTTTATGTAATGAATAATTAATCATTATTTTGAAGAGATTAGTGGTTAATTAGTTGGTCGATATGATAGAGCTTACGGATTGGGTTTTAAAGCTTTTGGAACGGGTCTCATCTCGTCTCATTATTTCTACATTTCTCATCTCATTCGGTTATCTCTACCCCTTTTACCTCTTTATTTTTATTATGTTTATGCTTATTGCCATGTTTAGCTTATTTGTTGCTCGTAGCGTTGTTATGATCATTGGAGAGTAGTTATTTTATGCTTGTTAAGTGAGTAGTGATTAGTGAATTAAGTATGGATTAAAAAGAGAATTGTTAATTAATAATTTTTGGATTATTTAAATTTCTTATTTGAATATTTCAAAGGGCAAAAGACGAAGAAATAATCAAACATCAAATCTAGTAATTAATACTTATATAAGGTATCGTTTTCAAAATAGACCAACGTCGTGAGAAAATAATATTTTTACGGGTGTTAATTCGTTATCATTTTAAAGTAATTTGTACCAAAATAAATGCTTGTTTTCAATAAAAACCAACTTTATGAGAAAATAGTTTTTAAATGGGTACAATTCTTTATTATCTTTTTATTTCAAACTTAATGATCTTTTCGCCTCACTTGACAAGCATATCCGTTTTATATAGTTTAGATTTATTTCCTTAGTTTTATTTTAGTTTATTATTTTAATTAGTATAAAAACCAAATTTAAAAGACATTCAAGCATTAAATTGGAAACGCTTTCGTGAATTTCAAATTCATCTCTCGTTGGGACACGACATCCGGAGGATCAATTATTACTTCTCCTAAAGTAATTTTTATCCGACGTGATTACTATATTATATTACTCGACTAGTACATTTTGTACGAATCAGCGAACCTTACATTTTGGGGGTGGAATTTGAGCGTTTTTGTGCTAGTAATATAAATTCCTATCCATGAGACGCTTATTAATACTCGGTTTTCGTCGGTATGTGTCATAAAAAAATTTAAATTTTGATTAAAATCATCCCTTATGCTATGTTTCGATATATTACCCATCATTTTGAGGAAAAAGCAAATGACAAATGAAAGAATAGTTTCTAAGGCTTATTTTCCCCCTACACTTAAGTTGAACATTTACCCAAATATTCTATAGAAGTACCCGTAAAAACGAACTAAAGAGAAAAGAAAACAAGGAAAAGAAATTAGTACTCCCATGGTTTGCTCAATAATGGAAAAGAAACATGCGATAACTGGTTAAATCCTCCTCCAAGAATCATCCAATGAAACTTCCTAAGAACTTCCAAGCTTCTTCTCATCAAATATAACCTGTAATCAAAGACAAAGACAACTACACCAAGCATAAAATGTGCGATATACAAATATACAATGTGAATTTAGGGTTTGACTTGATAAAGCGGTAAAGATAGGATGAGAGAATTGTTAAACTCAGGGTTTTGCAAGTTTATAAAAGAATAGTACATATTTTAAATGTTATGTAAGTTTTATTTTCAAAAATAGTTAAAAACTTTATGTTTTCTAGACCTGGGCGTTTGACGCCGTCAGGAAAATCCTTATCCCGTCACTGGTGTCGTGGTGACGGCGTCACGTGTAATCTGTGACGCCGTCTCTACACTCTATGAAAACTTAATTTTCGTTTTTGATGAAAAATTTCCTACACTCATTCTTATATGTTATTTTCCTGTACAAATTGCTCCATAAAACCTGAGATTTGACAATTTACTCATATGACTCGAAATTGACGCGAATTAATCTAAACAATTAATTTAACATGTTTGAACTTGGTTCAAAAACCAGATAGATTCCCCTACACTTATTATTTGCAAAATACCTTTGATTGAAATTAAGACGAGGTTAAAAACAAAACAAAGCATGATTACAAGATTGAGGTTCGAACATGATAGAATAAAATGAAAAGAATAAACCACATGACACTCCTAATGTGCGGGAAAAGTAAATATTTGGTTGCCTCCCAAGAAGTGTTTTTCTTTATTTATGAGTCTTGTAGCTAGACTCGAAGTCACACGTTCTTACATGACTTCTCCTTTATCGTCCATCGTCTCTTTTTCTAACCTCATTAAATGCCTAACTCCTCTCCTATTTCCTTCGTCTTGCCTGTACTCATCCCTAATGAGTAAGCTTTGATAATAGTGCGTCCTTCCATTGCTAAAGTTTTCTTTATAGGCGAGCGGGGGTATGGAATCGGTGCTCGCACCCATAAGTCTTGTTTGCTTGAATATTTCCATGGTGTGAGGCATTTTAAATTTGATTTTCTCATTACCTTGTTTAAACATGACTATTCCTTCTTCTTTATTGTAGATGAGGCCGGTTTCATCAATGAAAGGCCTCCCAAATACCATCTCTCCAAGGCAGCGATTAATAATGCTAGTGGTATCCTCCAATATCATAAAGTCGCATTCGTAGGCGAAGCTTCCTATGAAAACTTTTAGACTTCATACTCTTCCTACAAAGTTGCTAATTTTATCAGGGTTTGACGATTTCTGCCTCGATCTAAACCCATAATTCATGATCTGATTATATTGACGCCTAGACATGATATTTATTGGTGATTATGTCTATGTAAACATGTTTCTTGAAGAAGTGACCGACCATGCAGGAAATTTTGATGTTGTTCAGGCTCCCGGCTCTTATTCTAGCCTTTACCCATAGGGGTCGAGGATTTGTTAATAACCATTCATGATGTGATAATTTCTTCATAGTTAGGAATGAGTTAAAGTTTTCATCATCTTCATCCTCTTCCTCCTCTTCGAGTATTTCTTCGACTTCCTCATCAGTTTCAAATTCACTTTCTTATTCTTCAATCACCTCTTCTACTTCCATGTCGGTTTCCATTTCATCTTCCTCCCTGCCTTGCTTCTTTACTTCTTTATTTCATCTCGTCATTTTACCGAGTTCGTGTCTGCATGCGTTGGTTGATGAGACGTCGTCTTTCGTATCACTGTCCTTACTAAGGATGACGATCGAATTGACAGAGTGAACACGCTTTGGAGCTGACGGATTCTTGTTTAGCTTTTTTATGGATGCGGGAGAGAGATATTTTAGGGAGAACAACTTCGACGAACTTTTGATTCCTTTCTTTCTTAGTTCCTTCCTTTCGACATGACTGATTGCTGCAATGCTCTTGGGGGCCATGTAGTTCCCTGCATTTTCGGGGGTAGATACGTCATTGAGTTTTTCGGAAATAGCTTTCCAAAGAAGGTTAATCTTTCCAATCATGTCGTCCTGCTGTTGTCTGAGTTAGGTTCTTAGGTGAGATAACCTCTTCTCTTGGTTAGAGTCGAAATCAAGTAATGCCTATTCAAGATTCATTTGATAACCAGAGGAGTTGACGGAGATTGATCCGTTTTGTGGGCTAGTGAAGGTTTGGGAACGTTCCCAGTTGAAGTTTGGTTTCTCCTTCCAGGCGTTGGCGGCATCATTGAAGTTCCTTGGCCCTTGGTTCAGAGTGAACCTCTTACCTCCTATTTCGTTCATGCGCGAGGATGCGTAGTCAACATAAATTTGCTCAGAATCATCCATGCAATACTGAGTGTCGTAGGGACCACTACAAATTTCACATAAGGTAGTGATTTTGTTCACTTGAGTAGTTTGTGTCGGAGCAAGATGAGCTTCCATCAAGCGTTAGACTTGATTTTCGAGCTCGATGAGGCGGCGGTCGGATGTACTCGGGACATCTTAAGGCAAATCGATTTCCTTGACTGGCTTAGTGAAATCCCTTGGGTCATTACAACTTTCATTTTCATAGAGGGAAAGGTACTCTAATAATGCTTAGGATTCTTCGGCGTTAAGGTCACGAAGCTTACCACCGGCCGATTGGTCAATGGTTCGTCTTTTGACGGGATTGACACAGTCATAAAAAATTTAGACTTGGAGCCAAAGGTTGATGCCATGATGAGGGACTTTTGTAGTAAGTCCTTGAAACGAGTCTATACTTCGGATAAAGATTCTCCATGATGTTGTTGGAACATCAGGACATCATTGTGGAGTTTTGCGGTCCTTCCCGGTGGAAATAATTGAGCAAGGAATCGGGTAGTAAGATCCTCCCATGTGGTGATGGATCCTGCTGGAAGACGTTCAAGCCAATTGCTAGCTTGATCACGAAGGGAAAATTGAAATAAATGCAGGCGCGTTCTTTCCCTGTTTTTACCGTCAAGGTCAAGTGAGTCCACTAGTTTTAGGAAATCCTTGAGGTGTTGGTTTGGATCCTCAGACCAAAGTCCGTGGAATAAGCATCCTTTTTGCACCAACCGAATGGTGTCAGATCGAAGAGGTACCACGTTGTTCCCTACAGGGAGCTCAATGGTATTCCTATAGCACTCGTGGCTAGGTTTGGAGTAGTCACCAAGAGTACGGATAGGATTCTCGTCTCACTTGGTGGTTGACGAGAATGGGTTACGAAACAAATAACACGAAGAAAAAATAGACTACGAGAAAGCTAATATGCAGAAATTAAAGTCTTACTTGAAAGGATTCAAGCGAGTAGAACTAAGCTAAACTATGATTAAAACCTAACTATTCCCCATACAGTGGCGCCAAAAACTTGATGCGGTTGTCGTAGGACTTCAACACAAAGTTTTACAACTCCCTAGGCAGAGTACCTAATCGTTGTAGTAGTAGTATAGGCAAGACTCGGGGGGTTGTTATCATTCTCTAGGGGAATAGGTTGGGAAGGTTTGATCACGGTCTAATAGAATTCTAAGGATTGAGAGAAGATTATTTTTGTATTTTTATGTTTATAGAAAAGCAGGTAAATCATATATTTGAGAGGTTGGTTTGGTTTTAGCTATTAAACTAAATAATAATCTACGCTACTGGTGATAACAATATAATAAAAAAATTGTTCATTTAATCATGTATTACTCCCTAGATTGCTTTTCCTAGTGTTTTTGCTTTGTCACACTTGTGATGATCTATGTAACTATTTCCTAAGTCACGAACGAATTACACGAACCCGCCGTCTACTTAATATTCCGTTGAGGCAAAACACAAAGTAAGGTAATATGAAGACTATTACCCGACCCCCAAGAGTATATTAAATGCAATTGAAATATATTAAGAGTGGATCAACCATATTAAGGGGCAAGGTAGTATGAAGACTGTTACTTGATGGTATCCTTTCTACACAATCATATTTTCCTAGACATATCAACAGCGATATAGACAAAAGCTGGGTTTCTAGAGCCTAACATGCACATCCATCACAAGAAGAAACATCACTAAGATCTACATTCTAGGTTTCATACAATCATAAATGAACACAATAGAAGGTTTAGCCAAGAATGTTAAAGATAAAGCAAGAACAAATAATAATCACAAAACAAGACCTATTGAATGATTAAGATGGTCTTACTTGATTAAAACATGAACTGAAGGAAGTACAATAGGGTTTTGAGGCCCTAAAATCATCCCTAACAGCTGCTAAACGAACTAGGGTTCACCCCTTTCTTTTACTCTAAAGCTACACACTTAAAACCCTAAAAACAGATTTGTATATATTGATAAATCGCTGTGACGGCGTCGCGTTTTAATCGTGACGCCATCGTGAAAGAGAATATTCTAGATCTTGAGCTAGGTCGTGCAAGCTGACGCCGTCATGAAAGGTTGTGACGCCGTCATGAAAGGTTGTGACACCGTCACGAAGTGGGTTGTGATGGTGTCGTGTAGAACTGGTGACGCCGTCTCTAGCCGCTTAGAACATAATTGATTGTGCAAATATGGGCACGATCAGGCTTCGATGAGATTAAAGAGTTCTTCTTATGGATGTTGAGTTGTGAAGCCTTGAATAACCTATGTCAACACAAATGGAAACACAACGTTAAGTAAGGCGCAAGTATGTGCTTTTTGTATTGAGAAAGTATGAAAGTGTAAGTAACTGTGTGTAAGAGTCTTAGCCATACCTGGAGCCTTTGCCATCTTTTATTATATAACAAAAATAACAACCCCGAATTTTTCACTCAAATGTACTTATCCATCACTAAGCATCCCAGCAGACACAAACCCAACCTCAGCCCCCCACCACTCCAACACAATCTCACCAAACCCCACCCCCTCGACGCTAATTAACAAGGGCAAATAATATATTGCTAAAACTAATCTACTGCACGTATACTAGCCTCACCTAAAGAAAACGATCACCCAGCCACCGTACATCAGCCAATCTCACACAAAAACGATTCAAGTACCCATCCCAATCGTTCAATGTCTAAACAAACAACAACATTAATAAACCAAGACCAAACAACCATTACCGTACATTATACAGAAAGATAACAAACCACAACCAGCATTAAACGATAACGATCACACAACACAAAACAACAAATACAAAACCCACAAAAACTATGAACGAAACGTGGCATGTATCCATATCAACCAGAATTGCCAAAAGCCTCTAAATGCATTGGAGTACGAAGTAATCAAATATAATACACATAACATTTGACATATACTTTATCCCTCTAAATCAATGAACAACTCCTTAATGCACCATGTACAAAATCATGAAGCATGAATTCAAATAAGCTCATTTTTACCGTTTTCATTCTAATTTCTTACCACTACTTTAGCACAAGGTACAATACTCAATGCACAACATCTAAACCCTAAACCTAAACCCTAAGTCATTCTAAAACCTTAATCTAAAACCCTAAACCCTAAATGAAACCCTAAAACCCTAATTTCATTTTTAAACCTAAAACTAAATCCTAAACCTTAAAACTAAGCCCTAAACCTTAATCCTAAACCCTAATCCTAACACTAACCTTAATACTAAACCCTAAACTACCCTAAACCTTAAACCTAACTCGATCTAAAAACCATAAAACCCTAACCCGTGACCCATTAAACCCGACACCCCTTTTTATTTCATTTTGACCCATTTTCAACCCAACCAAGCACCCTAGCACCTCTATGACATCACCACCATGTCACAAGCAAGCAACCAAGCACCTCCATCACCTCCCTTGGCCACCAAGTTTGGCCTTGTCACCTCCTTGTCACCCCTTTGTACTCGTCACCCCCTACCTTCACCATAACCTTCCATCAAGCTTAGCTACACCTCTAGCCCTCAAGAGTCATCACCATAGCTGCCCTTAGTCATCTATCCTAGCCTTGACACTAATCAAAACACCAAACTTGGCCACCAAGGTGTTTTCGCACCTATAAATAGCCGAACACCCCCATTCATTCAAATCACACCTCAAAATCTATCACACACACAAATGGAGTTCTAAGGAGGATCAAGGAAGGTCAAGTGAAGTCCCTAAGCTCATAATAGAAGCCAAGAATCAAGAGAAAGGAACCCTTGAAGTCGTTACTAGGCGTACAAACCCAAAAACCCCATTTCGACCCATTTTAGCTCAAGTAAGCTCAAAATCTTGTTCAATAAGCTTATAATATATATTAGAATATTCATAATACTCTTAAGATCATATATAAACTCTTGTTTGAAGCCTTGAATCCTCAAACCCATGTGTTTTTTTATTAAAACCCTAAAAACGACTCGTTTTGATTTTCTAGCTAACGAATCCTTTTTCTAAACTTTTGTTATGTTAGAACATCTTATTTTAGCTTATTCTAATAAGCTATAACCTGCAAATATCATTTGGAACCCTAAAATAAGCTTGCATGGCTTTTTGGACTTGATTTGCAAATATTTTCATGCATAGGGGTATATATCGTAACTTTCTAAAATTTATAACTAGAGGGGCTGAAAATGTCATTATTATAAAGTTATAACTATAAGGACCTATTTTGCCAAGTTCTAAAGTTAAAGGTTTAAATTATATATACTTTATATATAAAGGACTAAACTTGTAAAAGTTTATAAATCAAGGGTATATATTGCTATTTTTGCAAACTTAAAAATATAAAATATAATATTTTTATATAAATTATAAAAATATATATTAATATTATAAAACTCAATTTTATTAAAACCCGACACAATTATCGTTATTAATCAACGATCGACGCATTATAAAACAATTACGTTATATAATTAACGTAACTTATCATCGACTAACTTTTGAAGAAACTTAAAATCTTATCGTATCACGTTACTAGGGAATTTCATGTTAGGGGTTCCATTTGAGTATTTGTTTTGACGAGTTGGCTGGGTTTACGATTTAAAGTGCCTTGGCTCCTCAAACGATACTACATGGCCTCTGGATTATGATAGCCCGAACAGTGATACAATATTTCCATAATTTAATAAATCAAAGATATACGTTAAACTTTATGAAGTTTTGAAAACATAAACCATCACACTAAGACTTGACATATTACCCCAGGTTGCGTGACGAAGCGGTTACTTTCACTTGATATATTTTTGCCATCAATCAGATTTCCCTGTACTGTTAAGGTGAGTTCATAGCCTCACATTTAACTCTTTTAAATGTTTCATAAACCCGCTTGTCAGTGTTGTGGGAAATAGACTCCTGGGACCTATTGTCGGCTCGCATACCGATTGAGGCAAGTTGTTTTAAAAAGACCACAGGACCTTTTGAATTTGGCTATATAATAATAATTATGAAATAAAATCGAAGCCGAATAAGACTTTGGATCATGGTCGGCCTCGCATAACCGAAGTGACAAGTCGTTTAAAAAGGGTGGAGGAAAATAATAACAATAAAATAAAAACTGTGGGCGATAAAAGTTTACTGGCCATCATGCCGGCTTACAACCGATGTGGTAGTCTTCTAAATAAGGCACATAGTAATAATAATCCGAGACTGATAAAAGTTTGCTGCATCTTGCTGACTCACAACCGATGTTGCAACCTTCTAAAAGGTCAAGGAATTCATCGAGGTCGAAATAAGACTCCTGGACCATGGTCGGCTTGTATACTGATGTGGCAGTTGTTTAAAGTAATTTGTGTCTTGTTTGTACCTTAAAGAGCCTTAGGGTATATGATGCAAATAAGATTGGTTCATTTATGTCTTAAAGAGCCTTAGGGTATATGACATGAATGGTGCCTTGCTTAAGTAACCTAATAAAAGCCAAATTTTGTTCGCCTCAATGTAGACTATAATCTTGATGACATTTGATCTTTTGAAAAGGGCTATTAGATAATTATTGCATTTTTAACCGTTACGCTTTATTTTTAGAATTAATAAGTATCGAAATAAAGTCTAAAAGAGCTTTCGGGTATATGACTTAAATAAAATCTTGAGATACAAATTTAGGAATAAGGAAGGAAAAGTAAGTACACAATTAGCTTTCATGAGTAGTGTTAGCATCATAACTTGTATTTTGCAATGATCTTGTTTTTAAGTTTGGCTTGGAGAGGTGAAAGTCGGGGACGAAGAATTTATCCATTTGGACACTTTTTGTGCTTTTTGTTCCGTGATCCTAAAAGTTATCAATGAAAGCAATACATTATGTCACACATGAATAAGTTGTAAGTTTTAAATCTAGAAAAAAAATCATAAAAATAGAAAAAGTTTTGAAAAATGGGAAAATGGGGTGTTTTAAAACTTGTGATTTCTAAACTCTCCCCACAAATGACTTTGCTACTTTTCAAAGGATTAGTTTGGGGAGGTTTTGAGGTATTTGGTTTTAGGGCATATAACATTGCGTGAGGACACGACAATCACTAAGTTTGGGGAATTTTGATATGTGAGAAATCACATATCCTTTGTATTCCAAAAATGACCATAAAATGAACAAATTGTGCAAATTATGCTTGTATATTGCTTGTTTTGTCATTTGTGAAGTGTAGGTACGGATATTGTAAAAATCACAAGAAAATGGTCCAAACCGGACAAACACGAACACGGGAATGGATAGAGTGCGCAAGAGCCAGAAGTTTCTAGTAAAGGTTAACAAAGTCAACCTTGGTCAACCCAAAAAAGACAAAACCTTCAAAATACTAAAAATGTCCTTAATGTCACAATTTCACCAAAAATCCTAAAAACCTAACACCGTTAGTACATAACTAACGGTCGTTATCCCTTAATTATAAACCCTTTTTACCAAAACCTATTTGCCCGAGCCCAAATCATAACCCTTAGCCTAAATTCCTTTATATTAAATCGAAACCCAAGTCAAAGCCATCTTTACCCCAGGGTCAAACAAGTAAAAATAAGCAGGAAAAGTTGTTGTTACTATTCATCTTCGAGGTTATATAAACCCTCTCCATGTATGGAGAGAGGTTGTTGGTCTCATTCGTATTTCACAATTTTTTTTTTGTTGTAAATCAACCTCCACATTTTCTCACTAATTTTAGGAAATTGTGCCTGTGAATTCGCTATATCGTTGAACCAAAGAGTGTCGCAAATGCACGAATGAGAATACCAGACTCTTAGAGTTTCATTTAAGTCGTTATTTGAAAGAAGCTTGAGGTGTGAAATGAAGTTTTCAAAAAGAACCATGCCAACTCTCTTTGCTTTGTCTGAATTTGTGTCATTTGTAGTTCTTCCGAATTATAACACAAAGATAAAGTATCTTCGTTTCCAATTTTACTAAAAATTATGAAGTGGAAAATGATTTGTAAGATCTTAATAATGTGTTGTGATTGAAGTTGTGGGTAAAATGAAAGCAATAAACGTTCACGGATTTTACAAGTCTATGATAAAACCGAGAAAAGAGTTGTGTCTTCGCGGGATTTTAACAAATCAAATTAAAAACCGAGAATGTTTAATTGAACATATTTTCGCTTGAAACAAATTTGCATATTTCGCTTGAAGAATTTGCATATTTCGCTTAATTAGAAAACTGCACATTTCGCTTGATCAATACATATTTCGCTTGAAAAATAAAATGCATGTTTCGCTTGGTCTATTGTATATTTCTGCTTGAAAATCAACTTATTTCCGTTGTACCAATCCATGCATGAATCGCATGAACCGTAAAACATAATCCACTTGAACTCAAAGCTGCATATTTCGCTTGAAATCAAAATTTTGGCAGAGTGTCTTTTTAGTTAATGTAATATTTCGCTTGAGCTAAACCTGCATATTTCGCTTAAACTAAACCTGCATATTTCGCTTCGAATTAAACTTACATGTTCCGCTCAACCTGTTAACATATTCCGCTTGATGTCACTTTCGAGTGAGGACCACTTAAACTAACAAACAAGATGTCCTTGTCTTATGAGGCTTAAAATGTGGATCTGATTTCCCTTGTTGTGAGACCGGTAATGGACCACAAAAAGAAACAGCAATCACAAATAAGCTTCGAAAATAAGCAACCAAATAAGCTTGAATAAGCCGAATTTTAATAAGCTTAAAATCTACCCTTGTAGCTTATCTAATGCATGAAATGGTGACAATTTTATTAATATGATATAGAACAAGTGTATGAAGGAGTAAACAAGCAACCAACCCAATAATCCAATTTTTTTTTTTGAGACGTGAGCTTGTTTTGAAAATAAGCCATGAAATTTATAATCTTATTACGAAAAATGAAACCCAAGAATGTGTAGAACAAGTATAGCAAGAAGTAGATGAGAAAAAAGCAAACCAATAAGCCCCAAAAAATTTGAGACTGAGCTTATTAAAGAAATGACAAGCACGAAAATTCTTATTTAGCTTATGAAACCACAAAACAACCACGAGTCTACTCGAGGCTCTTGATACCAAATGTCGAATCCAAATAATCACTTCACTTCATAATGATGAACAAGAAAATAAGCTAGGAGATGAGAAGAATTATAGAGAGAGAAACTAGAGAGAAAACATAAGAGAGAAAAAGTAGAGGTTGATTTACTTGTGAAAATACAAAAGAGAACCAACACAGAGATAAGGTTGATTTCAAGTAAAGCATTGGATGCTAGCTTGGTTGATACAGAAAGCAGTGGGACAACATTAAAAGAGCAAGATACAAGCACATATCCAGATGATGCTCATGCTAATGAAGCAGAATCAGACACAATATAAAGATGGAAGAGGCCAATGAATGAGGTACAAACAACTGCTGAAATCAATATCTTTGCTACTGGACAACAGCATACTGAGCAACCTGAATTCAATAATGAAGGAGAGGTTGACCAGAATGCTGAACAATGTCATGACACATGTCCTTTGCCTGCTAAATTAACTGATAACCAGACAACTGAACTCTCAAATCAATCTCTTGAATCTGAAAATATTCGTCTCAAAAAGACCGTTGCCTAATTTTAAAAAATATATTTTTAGAAACTAAGCACATTGTGTGTTAGAGCTTGAGACTTAAATATCAAAATCAGCTTTAAAAAGAAGGGCAACATGGTCAATTTTTGAAAGGAAAAAGTAATGAAGCCAAGTTAAACATGACATAGATGTAATTGAAACAATAAACATCGAATTGGAACATAAAGTGCTAAGTTTACTAAGGAAAATGAGACTTTGAAAGGCATAATAAAGAAATTTGATTCTAACAAGACAACTAGAGCAAGAACGTAAACATACAACTTCTTGATTGCAAATGAATGAAAATTCAAAACTCAACTTCAGAAAAAGGGTTTGCAATTGCTCAATTAAAAATGAGTAAGGAAATTAACAAGAAATAGTGTAATACTAAGTTAGCAAGATCGTCAATCTAGGGAAACCGGCTTACGACCACGTAGAAACTAATCAGATTGTAGACAACTGGACTGCGTTAAGTCTGAACGACCTAGATTTTTCCAAAGCAACGGTTTGCCTCCCAAGTTGATGTCAATAACTATTTGTCAAAACCAGTCACTACACATTATTTTCCTAAGGAAAGAGAATATGCTGTTGCAAAACCTCATCACATGATTGGCACCTGGCTCAACTAGTATACTCAAATGACATTGTTCATAAACACTACCTAGAGGAGCTACGAAAAAGACACAAGATGCAGTAGGAATTCAGAACCTAGTGTGATGACCGTTCAGCTAATCACAAAGCACAACAAATGGAATCAAACCAAACCAAAAAAAAAAAACTAGATCAATAACTAAAGTCTAAGAACTGGCCTGCAACAAAGAGTGATGCGTTACGACAAAGACTATGACCTATCATAACACTCTAGTACTTCCAGAATTTTTTCTGATCTAAACATTTTGTTTGCTCGACATGCCACAAATGTGTCTATATGCAATCATGATTCTTGTAGTAACAAAAATCCTGAAATGGAGTCAACGACATGCAAAAGGTTCCATCCAATAAAGACAACACGAGAATCAAACCCGTATAGCAAACAAGTGTTTTTTTTATTTTGCCAAAGAAACAAGAAAGGATAAATCCTAATAGTTACATAGGGTATTCAATCAAAAAACTCCGTTGTGCATGAGAAAACAATAACTCCTAGATCTTGTCTTTGGTGGAAACCAACGGGTAAAATTTTCAAGACAGTTGGTCTTAAGTGGATTCCTACTGGAACGATATTCACCTCTAGCACAACTAAGGTTGACAGTGAACCCACACATGGTTTAAATGACGATATCACGAACCAGTATGAATGCAAACAAACTCTTGATGTCAGTGCATGTACACTTAACATACATGCAGGTACATTTTTAAATCCTACAAAGGAAAGAGACTCCAGTTTAGGTTGCTAAAAAAGACTGATATCTGAGAAACCAGGGCTTCAAGGAATTTTCATCTGATGAATAAGCAATGACTTCTGATCATAACAGTTCAGAACTCAGAATTCACGACCACAACAATGAACAGTCAAGTTCAAAGCTGGTTCAAAAGTTGTTTCTCAACCATACAAGACAGCTACATCCATGACAATAGTTGGTGGGGGGGGAAATTACTATTTCACATCACATAACAATGATGAGGTCAACATGTAAATATTTTTTATAAAAGAAAAATACAAAAATATAAAATTTCAAAAAGAAAATACAAAATCAAAAAATCAGAAAATGTTTCAAAAAATATTCTTCTCGACATGTCTCTTGGAATCGATAACATTTACGTACCTAGAAATGTTGATTAACATCGACACGGGCGTGTAAATGAAGTTCGAACAGGAGTTTCAAATGTTTTCAAAATATGTCATTTCTAATTTTTCTTGATGACTTGTAATCACTCTCAGATTGCAACTCGGACCCGAACGACAAAGGAGAGTGTACGCATAAGTGCGCTTATCCTTAGCGTTAGAAGAGAAGTCTTCTAACATTTGGTTTTTCAAAAAGTTGAACACAATTTTTCAAGAATTTCTCATGACAATTCAAAATCTTTCAAAATTATGTGTTCAACAATCCAGTACACATATTGGTTTTTCAAACAATTATCTACATTTGTGTATTTTTAATGAGTCAATTTTGAGGGGATTTTTCTGAAAAACAATGTTTTAATGATTGTTAGATACATCATAACATGACAACTCTTATGTATTCAACACATTATAAAAGGTATTAATAACATCTAAGGAATAATAATGACTATTAAATAGATTGATTGTTATAAGATGATTAGGTGGTTGAGCATAATTTTTCAAGAATTCTTCAATGACAATTCATAATCTTTCAAAATTGTGTGCTCAACAATGCTAACCCTCAATTTTATATAATTTTACAACTAGTATATATAATTTTGGTGTCAAACATATGGAAAATTGAGGGGGAGTAAGTTTAGAGTGTCCATGTAATACATCTAAGTAAAAGTTTTTCCTCATGGTATTTCAGACAAATTTAATCACAAAGTATTCAAAACAAGGAATAAGATAATTAAAATAAAGGGAGAAATGTATTTAAAATGTGATCTTGAAAATAATAAGTAGATCTTAATCGTACACAAGTGCCTTGATACTACCTTCGAAAAAGGATTTTATGGTTTATGATCTTATACCCTACAACATCTTTATTTCAAGACGATTTATGAAGTCAATAAGGTGGTAAGGTTAGGATATTTATCTATTATCCAACCAGAACCGAAGGTGATCTACCCAAGACACACCATAGATTGAGAAATAAGCATCCTTAGGTATGATTGGAGATGAATGGAGTATAATGGTGAAGAATGCCGACTAAAGAATGACTAACACTGGAACAATCACAACAAGGTATTAGTAATGACGTCTTGGTAAGCATTGAAGGGGTTGAAGAATTAAAAAGAAATGTATGGATAAAGGGTCTAAAGAAAGTAGCCCTCCACACAACTTAGGAAGAAACCGTTCAATACTATCTGTCAGTAATCACAATGTTTGATTGCTGACATTGAATAGGAAAACATTCATGACCCAGTGATGCAATGCACACCCTTTCCATCATTTCGGGGTTCTCTCATAGAAACTTGTCTTTTTAACACGAGATACACACGACTACTATTAACTTTATCACTCCGAGTTAGTTGATATTGAATAGGTGGCAGTCTACTCCAGCGTTCGATTACTAAAACCAAAATGCACTAATCGAGTCTAGAGCCAAGAGATCATTAAATAAATCTCATTAGGACACATTCCATTTCTAACACTTGTTGAACACCAATAAGTTCACAAGCTGTTAACAAGAGTCCTACGCATTATCCTTGTGATTTTACTAAACATCCGAGTGTACATATGTACTCACAAAAATCCTACACATTATCCTTGTGATTGTGCCAGAACATCCGAGTGATACTTATGTATTCACAATGAAGATGGAAACCCTGCTTTAGCCAGCATCAAACAAGCTCTTAGTAGGTAACTTGCGAGATTCTATATGAATCAAACTTGTTCCAGGAAATGAATTGACGGCTTAATCAGAAAGATAGTAACTATCTGATTCACTCTTACCATGTTGTCTGCTTTGAGACGTTCCGGTAATGAGAACTAGCAAGCATGGTAAATCTAATACATCTGTGTTAGAAGATCCTACGCTTTGAGCTGAAAACCCTATCAAGGAGATTCTTTGAATCTACCTAATCACAAGTACAATATTTATACTGTAAAATGGTCCTACAAAACCGAAGGTTAATCTAACCAAATCCGGATGAATGACAAAGCCATATTCGTCCACACGCTTTATTGCTAACTGTTTTATTTTAGGATACATAAAGATGGAGATGGTGATGCATTATTCCAGCTGAAGTCGGATTCATTACCACATGCTTATGCTCAAACTACAAAGATATACTATAAGCATCGAGATTCAAGAATCATGAAAGCTCAAGAATTAAAGACAAAGACTTCCGCACAAACTCTGATATACAAGATCTTCCTTCAAAGATATCAAGTCTATCAAGGGATATTGTTAGCAAGCTTTCAAGATGATGCAAAGTATGAGCATGTTGGTCAAGACACAAGATCGCAAGGTGGCAAAGACGATCAAGCCGGAAGGATAAAGATTTAAAGATCTCGGACGAAAAGACAAAGTCAAAAGACAATGACAAAGGCTAAAGATCAAAGATCACAAAGCATGAAGGAACAAGCCTACAACGTTGATAGAGACAAAGATCATAAGAGCTTAACGACAAAAGCAATCTCATTGATCTCAAAAAGGAGTGTCACAATGAACTCACTTCAGGGGAGATTGTTAGCCTTAAAATATTGAGTCGAACAACGGAAGTTCGTTCAATAATTTTATTAGGTCTCGGTCATTAATTAATATACGCGTGTATCGGGCGAAAGCCCAAGTAATCCTGAGCCCGACCCATAGAAATACTAAAGGCATGCAAGCCTTTTAGTCTAGGTATAAATACCACTCTCCATGAATGAAGAGTAGAGTTGGTCATTTGTATTATTTCATTTTGCAAGTAATCATCTCATTCTCTCTCACTTTCTCTCTCTACATTTCTTCCTCATCATCCTTTCTTAATTTCTTGTTCTTAATTATAAAGTGTTAGTGATTTCTTGGATCCAACAGATTTGGTATGTTGGGTTTTCTTAAGATACTTAAACTGCCTCTCCAAGTTCTCGATAATCGTTTGGCGGTCCATTACCCCTTGATTGATTTGATTCTCTAATTCAACCACCTAATTCTTCATTCGTTCATTTTCTTCTGTCTGCTTAGCCATCCACTCTTCATCATTTCCTTCATTGAGGTTTTGGGTCTTTTGAAATATCGTAATGGATGTGGCATTCTATGTTTGAGTGATGGAAAGTTTTGGTTTCTGGGTTCCTGTTTTGATAGGAGTTCGGGATTCTGGAGTTCGATCGTGATATACCTCTATTGATATTCATTAGAGTACTTCGCTTCCATGAGATCCACCACACTCAACGTGTAATCCATCATAGTAGTAATTGAAGGTTGGTTCCTTTATCGTCTCTTACGACATCTCGTCATACTTGAGCGCTTTCCTTTATGATTAGGATTTCCAAACTCGATTTTGTAACTGAGAAACCTTTTGATTTTTCCATCAAATTGGCGATGATTAGAATTGATGTGGCTTCACACGGCGAGGAAAACCTGGATTTCGGTTTGGGGTTGTTTTGGGAATCATCCGAGAAATCAAGTTTAAGAAGAAATTTGTCCTCGAGGATTTTGAAAGCTTCGTTGGAAGTATTGTAGAGGAAGATTCCTCTGGCGTCAAGAATTCCTTGAGTTGGGTTGTCTAAACCACGATAGAATATTTGAATTATCGCTCTTTGGCTTAGACCTTGTCGTAAACACGTGCCGGAACATTTCTTTATCGGACGCCAAACTTTGACGAGAGTTTATGTTATGCAGTGGGTGATGAAGAAAGTTATAAATTTCATTCAGGAAGAAGTTTAAAACTTTGCGAGAGAAAGCTTGATGGTTTCTTAATCCCTTGCTTGATTTTACGTTCTAATTCAACCACATGGTTCTTCATACGTTCATTTGCTTCCATTTGCCTAGTCATCCATTCTCTCATCATCTCCTCCATTGAGGTTTTGGGTAACTCGAAATATTTAGATGGATGTGGCATTCTATTTCGAAGGTAAGGATAATGACGGTTTGGGTTACGGTTTTGGTTGGAGTACGAGATTTTGGAATTTCGGTCATGATATCCTTGGACATAATTTGCTTCATGAGGTTCACACATCGGCGTGTCATCCTTCATGTAGATCTGTGAAGCGTGGTTGTCTCTACGACCGTCTCGCATCTCTTTGAGCTCTTTCCTTATGTTCAAGAATTCGGAATCGATTTTTATCGCGAAAGTTTCAATTTTCTCCATCAATATTTTGATTTTGGGCGTTACGACGAAAAGTTCCTCGATGAACGGTTGTTTGACATGAGGTTCGAGTGATTCTATTTCGAGGGGTACGTTTGATTTCTTTTCGGGTTTAGTCCTGTTTTTGTTTTTTCGTGTAAGTTCGCGGAATGGACTAGCGAGATGTTTACACTAAGAACGTGGGTTTATATAAACCTGGAGCGATTTGAAGAAAGTCATAGGAAATAAAATAAAAAAAATAAACTTTAACTAAAAGGAAAAATATTTTTGTATTTTTTTAATAATTTTATATGATGTAAAAGAAAGATAACTTAAAAACTATTAGATAATCTTGACATCATCCTATCAAAGGTTCTCGGTAGCTCCATTGAACGCACAAAGAAGCGGAGAAGCGGGTCAGCGCGAAGCATATTAAAAACCCGACTTCTTTAGGGAAGCAAAACGACCCGCCTTATACCTCTCTTATAGTTTGTTCACTATGGGTGAGCCGATTTACCAATTGACAATGATGTATTTAGATAAAAACTAATAAAGAAACCCCTTTTTATATAGACTTTTTTTACTAACTAACTAACACTTTTTTTACACTAAAGACAATTTTATAAAAAAAACTATTTTGTAACAAACTAAGAAACAATTAAAAAGAAAACATAAATGAAAAAGTATACCAAATCAATCAAACCGAGTGGTTTGACGGACTTCGGGTTCTACCCACGGGGTTTGGGATCAAACCGGGCGGATAAAAATACGAAATTAGCACAAAGGATTGAAACGGGGTGGTTGGGTGGTGTTTGGTTCGGGTCTACGGGTTTGATTAATTCGGGGATCAAACGAAAAAGGTGTAGTTGGTTCTCCCTCGACAAACAGGGGTTTAATCAAGTTAAAACACAACTAGGAACAAGATTAAACAATGCTTGAACTAGAATACACGGTAAAACACAAATAATTTTTTTTAATAACGAGGTAGAACAGGTTTTATAAAATAAAAAAATTGATTTTTAATCAGAAGAGTCCCAGCCGGCCGGCAGAGCAGTCCAACCAGGCGGCTGGATGAGGATTTTGGGTCGACGAGCTAGCAGCCGGGTGGCTAAGGTGCCAGCCGGGCAGCTGAGGTGCCAACCGGGCGGCTGAGGTGCCAGCCGGGCATCTGAGGTGCCAGCCGGGCGGCTGGGTTGTTCTGGGAGGTTTTAGGTGATTTTTCCGCAAGCCAAATTAAGCACAAATGATATAAAACGAAATACAAAGATTCAAAACCCATAAAAACACGAACAAATCCCCGACAGCAGTTGTAACACCCCCAAAATTTACAACAACGCAGCGGAATACCACATGGGGTGCTACTTCATAATACACAGCAATAGATACAAGAGAACGACCTCTAGGTGTCGATTGAAAAATAATATTTGTTGATTCAATAAAAATTGTTTTTTATAATAACATTTGTCCCATAATTTGCATCACAATGAAAAGCTTGTATGTATAGACTCCAATGCACATCAAATAATCCAAGCATCTAATTCACCTGAGAAATACATGCTTAAAAGTGTCAACATTAAAGTTGGTGAGTTCATAGATTAGTTTAAAATGTATGTAATCACTGTATAATCACAGTAATGTAAAATCCCAAAGATTATAAGAATGCATGGACAATTTTATAGTCACCAAAAAGTACCATCTTATCCCAAGATTTATAAATGAAATGGGCATAAACACATTTTATGAACAAAATGTTCCATGTATGTATTTGTTGGGGAGGCCCGATAGTCCCAACGTTATAATCCGACATGTTATAACGTTCGTTCCCAGTGATAGCTAGTCACCCGAACGGGGGTTGTCAATCCCGAATAGATCTATTTTATATCATTCACGTGGACATCACGCTATAATGTTCGTTCCCGGCGATCGCTAATCACCCGAACAGGGATCACACCGGAATATATTTTTTTCATAACATTCGAGATCTCCCTCAAGTGAACTTTTACAGTTCAGACGATGTGACGTAGACTTGTATTTACAATTTTGGGCAGTGATACAAAATAATGCGTATATACTCGTTACCGGTGTCCCCTCAAGTACCACTCCGTGGCTAGTAATGTAAATATATGTTTCCGTTACAGGTGTCCCCTCCAAGAACACCCGGGCAGTAATTTTGTTGTTATCAGTTCAATCAGCCTAAGCTAATCCGTAATCATTTCAAATGTAAAGTATGCATTTGTGACCAAAAATGAAGTCAAATAATGTATCCCATAGCGAGCTATGCAAATAAATATGTAAACCAATTTGTAATCAATCATGTAAATGCATTTGCAAACAAGCATGTTCTCATCCAAAAACATATATAAAATAAGTAAAACGTGGGGCTATAAACTCACCTTGATCAAAATCCCTTAAAACAATCACATTGTTATAAGATAACCGAGTAAGTATAAGGATTTGTAAACAAGCATGTATCCCCCTCGCGGGTTATAAAGCATCATAATATTGAAAGCGAGGATATGAAACTACATTGATTAAAGACCATGGATCAAGTAATCAAATTAAAATCAAACTGAATATGCAACGAATATCAGACCACGACTTTAATTATGTCGCTCTTTTTATAATACACGTACTAATACAATCCAAAATGATGGACATCGTAACGACGAAATACAGACTATTTTTATATGTAATGCAGTCATATATACTTGTGATTGCGAGACATTCCACTTGCGCGTCTTTAAACCTTAACCCTTAGTATATTTTATGTATATATACTATTTTCCGTCCAATCCTAACTTATCTCAATATTTACAGAAAGTTACTATTTTTAGACTCTTCGTTTTTAGAACCGAATAATGATCTTAAAACTATTAATTGAAATAATATATTAACCGACCTTTAGTTTTGACCCGCTATATCTTAACTTTTAAAGCTGATAATCCTCGCAGGCAAATGTAAAAAACGTCAATTACGAACAACTTTCGTGTTTCGCCGGAAGGCTGAAACGGACTCGAAAGTGCTCAAATCGTTTAATTAATAGATATGTCAGATTTAATATATTAAAAATAACTTATTTTCTATTAAAGTGTATATTCCGATTTCGATCCAGTTTCTTCGTTATTGGGAGTTAGAAGTCCCGTTTTATGTCTAAACGTCCGTAAAAATATAATTTGTTATATTTTATAAACCAAAGTCTAAGTTATCGAAACCTCGAATCCCGAATCTCATGTTCCGATTTCTGATTTAAATTACTCGTTATATAAAGGCACTAAAGTCCATTTTTAGTCCAATTCTCGTCTCAAATATGTCTAATACCGCTTATAACTTTATATAAATCTCGTTTTAATATTTATTCATGTTTTACTAGACCGCGCAAGTTATACCGGATTTTATCACATATAATCAATTTATAATATAATGAAATAATTGAATACTTTTAAACTAAACGCACCCTTTTTCGGTGTCACCACACTCAAACGCACCCTACGGCTGTTATGAACAGCCAAACGCACCCTTGGGCTGTTTTGACAGCCAAACGCACCCTTGTGCGTTTCTGTCTAAACCAAACACACCCCTAGTTGTTCTCTACTAAGCCAAACGGACCCTATGGCTGTGAGACAACAACCCAACGCACCCTTTGTGCTAACAGCTAAACCAAACACGCCCTTGGTGGGATTTCTGTCACAAGCCAAACGCACCCCTATTGATTTATAACAAAACCAAACGCATCCCTTGTTGTTTTATATTCAAACCAAACACACCCTTCGGGTTTCGACAACCAACCCGGCTGTCCCAACAGCCAACCCGGCTGTCCCCGGCTGTCAAACCCAACAACCCGGCTGTGGTGGCAGCCAACCAACCACACCTTTTGTTGCTAACCCACAACCCGACCGCACCCATCGCGGCTGCTGCCCCAACCAACGCACCCTACACGGTGTTCTAAACACCAAACGCACCCTAATCTACGCCCAACCAAGCGCACCCGGTGGTGTTACCACCAAACGCAGCCCCCGCGGCTGCAAACCAAACCCGACGCACCCCTTTTCGGGGTTGACCCTAACCCACAAACCAACGCACCCGCTTGGTGGTGGTGTTTTACCACCGAAACAAACCACCCTTGTGGTGTGTTCATCTATACAAACGCGCCCCTTGGGTGTTATACCCAATCCGAACGCACCCTCGTGGTAGTTTATAAAACCGAACGCGCCCTTGTAGTGGTATTGTGGTGTTATGATGATGATGATGACGAAAGGATGATGATGGTGGGGGTGGTGGTAGCCGGCTGTGGTGGTGACGTGGGGGTGGTGGTCGCGCGTGGAGGGGGAGTATTTTTGGTGTTGGCCGGAAAAGCCCGCCGGAAAAGTTTTCCGGCGGCGGCAATGGTGGCCGGCGGCGGTGGGTGGTGGCCGGATAATTGGGGAAGAGAGGGAGTGTATATATTAAGTGTGTGTGTGTATAAATGTGAGATGGAAATGAAATTATAAGTTATAAATTGTATATATATATAATTTATATAAATTGGAAAGTGACAAGTTGAAATAGTCCAAGGTTTGTTTTGTAACTTTTTAGTATAGTTTTTGATAGAAGCGGTTCGGGACTCGTTTGAGCAACTTAACGGACGATTCAAATCTCGAAACTTGCACCATTGTTTTCCAAATCATTTTTCTGATAAAAATGAGTATTCACTTGATAGTATTTCATAAATATTTTATAATATTTAATAAAATATCTGTTATTCATTTTGTGGACCGGTTTCGTCTTGTCCGAAATAAAATTGGATTTCAACTCGAGTATTCGCGTTATCAACAACGCTTTTAATTAAAAATGATGACTAATTTATTTAATATTTTTATTAAATAAATACTGATAATTAAAAACAAATTTAATTATTTTTGTGTCGGTACTCGTTCTTGATTCAAAAATCTTGCGAGGGCACATTAATCCCTTGCTTCCCAATAGTATTAACAGAAATTACATTAGCAGTATTAACTTGGTTACTCAAATTTCTGTTTTTAAGTACTGTTTGTTGGTAAAAAGGTCTTCTTAATGATGAATGTGCCTTTTGAAAAACATTTGTCCTTGGTTTGGCAACATTTGCAAAAGGTTTATGCACAGCAGTATTAATTGGCCTAGCAGCACTAACTGGTATTAAGCCAGACTTGGTTAAAACTGCTTTTGGAGCAAAATTCCTTTTAGAATTAGAGAAATTTTGATGATTTACCCTCATTGCATTAGTCCAAACTGGTCTAACTTCCCTTTGACCAGTCACCTTTTTCACATTGTTCAAAACAGGTTTTTGTACCATCTTTTTATCATGAAAATCACAGTCTTTAATTAGATGGTTAAAACTCCCACACACAAAACAAGCTTTTGGTGTAAACTGAAATCCAACTCCTAATTTCTTAGGCTTTGGGGTATTCCAGCTTGTACTGTTGTTCCTAGGGTTTTGACTAACTTTCCTAGGTTGATCAGCTTGCTTAGGCTTTTGAACATTAAGGGATTCTAACACCACAGTCTCATCTTCATCACAATCAGAAACCCAATCTTCAATTATTGGAGCATCTGAAGTTTTCTTTACTTCCTTAGAGACATTTTCACTAGCACTCTTAGTTACCTTAACACCATATCCTTCAAATTCAGGTTCTTTAAATTTCTCAATTCCTGAACTTGATAAATCAACACTAGGAGGTGCAAACAAGCCTGTAAGTGGAGGGGGAACAACATTATATCCTAGACCCTTCTTATTGTTATCAGATATTTGATTTGCAATCAATTGTTCCAGACTTTTAGAGGCATTTTCATAGTTATCAATTTTAAACTGATTTTCCTCTTTTTCTTTCTTAAGTCTTTCTACCTGTTTCTCAAGACCATTAATATCTGAGTCTTTGTAAGAAGCATCTCTTTTAAGAACAGCAATCTGATCATTAAGCATACTTTCATTCTTCTTATAAAAGACCAGTCGTTCTTCTACAGAAGCTAACCCTCTTTTATAATTAGATAAATCAGATTCAGACTTTCTAAGCTCTACTCTCAACTTATCATACTGAGTTTTAAGATCTTCATAATTTTTAAGACAAGTTTTAGAGCAAGTTTTGTTATTTTGTACCTCAGAATCAGAGAAAGCCATAAGTGCAAAGTTGGTAGAAGCCTCCTCTTGTGCCATGTAACTCCAATCAAATCCAGTACCATCTATAGCTAACATAGCTTTGGGAGAAGCTTCTTCCACATTCACTGTCCTCCTTGAGCTGTCTTGACTTCTGCTCCTGTTCTCTTGACTCTTAGGATTTCTGCACTCTCTAGCAAAATGTCCCAACTTATGACAATTGAAACATTCCACCTTTTTCTTGTCATAACCAGCAGTATCTCTTCCATTGATGACAATCTTTTTACCAGTTCTTTGATAAAACTTTCTTGCTTTCATGCTTAGCAATGCCAATTGCCACTTTAAATCCATTTCATCCAGATCATCCTCATGGATTTGCTCTAGGTCTTCATGAACAACTTGAGACCCATTAGGTTGAGTGGCCAGATAAGCATATACAGTGGCATCACTTAGACAAGCAGTACTATTATTAGTACTAACAGGAGAACTACCAGTACTAACATGAACATTAGCAATATTATCATCATTTGTACTGCTATGACCTGAGACAAAGGCCAAATTCTGAGAGACTGAGTTTGAGCTAGAGGTTATACTCCTTTTGACTTCTGGTTCAACAATCTTAAAGTTATTGTAAAGATCATCAAAACTTATTGAACCCAGATCTGATTTGTTCCTCCAAACCACAACATGCATACCCCATTCAGTAGGAAGACTTCTTAAGAATTTAAGGTTCAGTTCTTCTGGGGTGATGTTTTCACCTAAGATAGTTAACTGGCTCACAATTTTCTGAAGCCTGTTAAAGATAGAGTCAAGTGACTCTGAGCTAGAAGCACTGAAGGTTTCATACATCTGCTTTAAGAGTGTCTTTTGAGTCTTTTTGGTGGCTTCATTGCCACCAAATCTTGCTTCTATGGCCTCAAATAAAGACTTGGCATCCTTGTGTTTATTGAAAGTAAGCAGATGCTCACTTGGAAGTGTCATCATCAGAATGCTTCGGGCTTTTAGATCATTCTTCTTTAGGATCTTCTCTTCTATAGTAACAGCACCAGGTATTGTTGTAGTAGATGTACCATCTGCCTCTCTAGTAGTTTGAGCTACTGGCTTGAAAGAGTTTCCTTCCTCTATAATCTCCCAGAGAGAATAGTCTTGAAGTTGAATGTATGATTCTATCCTGAGTCTCCATGTGTCATATTCACCTTGCTTGAGAAGTGGCAGTTTTGCAAGAGAATTGTTTTGTTCAAGATCCATGGTTTTTGATCTAGGGAATGAACAGAGAGATGGATCTAGTTTTGCTTCTTCTAAATCAAGGTTTCAGAACACCCGCTCTGATACCACTTGATAGTTCCAATTTAAATGGATCTTTTGTTCTGTTTAGATAAATCTAAACAACTAGATTAGAAACCTTGTGGTATATATATAAAGATTATGCGGAATTAACCTTTATATATTCAGAAGAAACAATCAAACAATGAACACAGAACTTTCACTTATATTGAACAAATCACAAAACAACTATATGTTTTGCCTAACAACTAATCTATGAATATTGATCTGCTTCTATTATCTATTAATGATATATATCTAACTATGCCGTAAGGGTTCCTTTTATACACCAAGGAAAAACCCTAATGGGCTTACAAAACGCGTTAACAGATCATGCATATCTATTCCTAATATAACTCATGCATATCTCATAAGCAGTACTAACTATATAACTAACAGTACTAACTATATGCTGACAGTACTAACATTGTACTAGCGGTACTAACTATAACTAACGGTACTAAGTTCTTTAACTAACGGTACTAAGTTCTTCAGCAGCATATCTTGTAGAAGCTCTTTAATTCCCAACACTTTGTTTGCAGGAGACATGTTCATGATTGTCTCAACTGTTGTGTGTTCAGGAACTGCTAGAGAATTTTCTGTTGCTGGCACAACTTGTATTACGACAGTAGAAGGAATGTAAGGACCTTCGAGAATGCATTTCCTTAAGGCATCACCATTTGTTTTTGTATCAATGTACCGTAAGAAACGTGATCGCCATTGTGCATATCTGCCCGTTGCAAGCACTGGTGGACGATCCCTTGAACCAGCAGCCATGATGTTGTTATGCATTTGACTGTCAATTGTGGAAGTTATTATTAGAGTAGTCATGATGAATGATTGTTGAATTATGAAGTGAAAATGATTATGGATCTTAAGATGATAAAGTTGTGTTGTGGTTTTGTCTTGATGTTACATCGTCAATTTGTTTTTGAACCAAAGCTTGGATTTCATCGTCGCTATGTGGTATCGAACAAGCCATTTAAAAAAGATAATGAAAGTGTATAAAATGTATGTGTTTTGTGATTAAAAATGGTATAAAAAGTGAGATTTTATAGTGAATGGGGGATTGATTTATATTTTTTTAAAATAGAAAAAATAAAAGAATAAAGAGTAATTTTTTTTAATACGAAACTTCCCTCCATTGTAAGGCCAGCAGAAGACCCTAACTTTGCAAAGGTTGGGGGTGACCAGGTCTTGCTTAGATCGGCGTAGTGGGGTGACCAGGTCCCTTTTATTGCCACACGGGACGACCGACCGCAAAAGGTCGTCCTATTACGTTTAAGCATTTAAAATATTTAAATGATTATTTAAGTTTATGGCGTATCCAAGTATGTCTATCAACATAAATTAGACTAACATTGTTTCGAGCTTAAAATAATTATGATAATCATAGTAAGTTACGTCACAAGTCTAAATGAGTAGGGTCGTTTGGCTTAATAGTTTTATTTCAAAGACTTGTTAATTGATTATAGTATCGTTGAACTATGTATTAGGCGGCCGAGCATTTGTGATATTTGATAGACCCGAGAAGTACCTAAAGGACCTCAAGGTGAGTTTTCGTAGGCCTATTTTAATTGTTATATTGGGGAAAATGACACTCAAAGTTGTTTTCAAATTCTTTCGTTGTGCTATTTATTTGATTTTCATTGGACAATGGTTGTGCTTATAATTGCGTTAAGGTGCATTAGTTCTTATTACAGTGTTGTGATCACTGTGTGGTTTATACTTTGGTGATGTCTTATAGTGTCGGTGATCACTGTGTAGATCAGATATAGCCTATAGTTTAGCTCCAGCTGTGTAGGCGATTGATTGGAAAGTCCCTTTGTATAGGTGCGGTTTGTGCCCCTGTTATGCTAGGGTGTGGATTTGTTATGAGGTCTTTAATCATTTAAATAACTGAATTGCTTCTGCGCTATTATTTAAGCACATTTATCCTAATTATTGTTATGCACATAAATTATGTTTGCTTGTTTAAACCTACGAGCTTACCAACATTATGTTGACGTTTTCGAGGTAATAATAATAGCAGTGCTTAAGGATGATAGAGACTCTTACATTGCCTAGAGAGACCTAAGACGTAACCATCTTGGGTTACTTTCCCTTGAGTTATTGCATTAGTACTCTTCGTTGGATTGTTTTTTTTTTCTTTGTGCTTGTCCTGAGCTGTGGGATGTTATAACTATATGACTATGTTTGTCGTGGTATTGACTAACCATGATACAAGTCTCCACTTGTGTCAGGAGTCGTCATGACATATTTTTGTTGGATTTTCATTTAGTGAATTCTCTATATTCTTATATCAATGTGTTATGACGATCCTCTCTGTCACGCCTCGCGTTTACTTATATTGGTTATAGAGAACTAGGTGGTTTTGACCTAGACTATAACCTAAGAACCCTCATATAGCTTGCATAATAGGAGCTACATGTGCATTTACTTATATGCTTATTGCTTCATGACTTCTTAGTGTCTAAGGAGATTTCTATGTGCTTTGTGAAACACTAGGGTTTTGGCTACTAACGTGACTGGCCTTTTCAGTCATGTTCCCCCTCAAACACCTATTCTACATTATCCCTCCCGCACTTGGATTCATAATTCAAAAAGTGCGTAGAATCCACGGCATGCGCGCCTTAAGATAATCGCTCGTAAGCGGATAATGCGAAGTCAAAATGCCACAAAACAATATGAGTCATCGGAGGAAGAGCCCTCAAGGAAATGACGGAATAAGAGCAAGCCTTATAACTCTACGGAGTCGGGTAGTACTTGTGAGAGCAGATTTAGACCCTAGCGAACCCCATCTCGCCATACACCTTGATATTTTGTTATCGTTATTAATTCCTTTCGAGTAATTCATATTGGTCCTATTCGTAAACCGTAATTTTTGTTTTGGTTAAAATACCGTGAATTGTTCCGGGAATTCTTAAGTAGGATGATTTATAATCTCCTTATTTAAATGGATTGGGACGCCTCTTTATTTAAATAAAGAAATTGTAAATCGCCGAGCCATAAGTTTATAATCCTTATTTACATAGATTGAGACGCCTCTTTATGTAAATAACGGATTATAAATGAGTGGTCTTAGGTTTATCCAACATGGCATGCGTACGGATGACTCTTTATACTTCTTCTTTCGATTTGTAATAAATTTGTACGGATGTGTCTTTGTCTTCATTCTTCTTATCATTATTATTTTGTATGGGTGATTTCTTAAGTTCATTCTTTGATCATTATTATTTTTATGGATGATTCTCCACCTTCGTTCTTCCTATCGCCAATATGATTGTACGGATTACCCTTTATAGTCCATTCGATTTGTAATTTGTTTGTACGGGTCATTATTTATATTCTCTCTTTCCATCGTTGTTATATTATGTGCCCTATTGAATTGCTGACATGTTCGTAATTTGCATACTCATGTTGTCTCTGTCATTGCTTCATATACTCTCATTGATTTTCCCTTGTAGTGCTACGATAATACTAGAGAATTCATATTGATATTAAGTGGACTACAAGATTTATCGATAAATTATTATAGGTCTTTTTCTTTTTCGTTGGTCATTATTGAACGATTCATGTGACATTCAAATACTTTTATTTGCTTGTCAGTAGCTTTAAATCCCTCATAATTTAACATATATGTTGTGATTGATGGTTAAATATAGCAACCACGGTTATCATTAACAAAACTTAAATATTCAGTATTATGTCGACAACTAAAACGCGAACAAAAAAATCATATATAGCGTGCTTTACACCTACTAGCATTTGGATTCGTGTTCAAAGTGGTTATCGTTTAAAATATTTGATAGAAAAGTAAATAAAGCATTTTAAAGCGTGAATTATTTAAAGTGCTTTATAGTTTATGCACGAGCATTTGTTTATATATCCAATTATTGATAGATTAGTAAATTAACTTGAATCATGACTTAAATCGTTCTCTTAACTAAGTCATCACATATAATTCACCACCTTGATCCTCGATAATTGATTGTGTAGTTTTATATACTATAAAATATATGATAATATTTCCAAAAGAGCAATTAAGAACTTTCCTAAAGTCTTCCTTAAGAAAAGCTCACTCTAAAAGATATATATATATATATATATATATATATATATATATATATATATATATATATAAAATATAATACGTATATTTAACCGGGAAGAATGATCAACCGGGTCGTTTCCTCAACGACTTGTGAAATTGAAACCTTGCTTTAGCTTGGATTATGATTTGAATGAGAGAAAAGATATTTTTGAGTATCTATAGCTACTAAATAAAAGCAACAATTAAAATGAACAATTAGAAGCAATTAAACACTTAAACTAATTAACGGGAGCAAATGAGACGTGACAAATAAGCAAATACACTAAAATTAACTCCTAAAAATGCAAACTGAATTTCTAAACCTAAATTAGGACAAAAAAAAATTTTAAGAAAAAGAAAAGCATTTTTTTGATTATTTTTGAATTTATTATGAATTAAAAACTATTTTAATCTAATTAAATCAAAAAAAATAGCAAATTAAGTCCTAAAATTTTAGAAAAAATGATTTTTAAACTTAGAAAAGTCTAAAATAACATAAAAACTCAGAAAACTATTTTAAACTATTTTTAAAATTAAAATCCTATTTTTAAAATTAAAAATAAAAGCTCAAAAATGAAAATTAAAATCTAAAAGGTGTAAAAATGATTTTACTGAATGTAAACCTAAAAGTAATTTTTATAAAACTAAAAACTATTTTTTTGTAATTTTCTGAAACTTTTTTCTATTTTTTATGAATTTTCTAAAATTAAAACTTTCGAAAAATCCTAAAAAATAAACTAATTAATGGAAAAATGTGAAAAATTCAGGAAAAGTCTATGATGCAACAAAGATTACTAGAAAAATAAAAGACACAACTCAGCTTATCAAATAAGCTGAGAAAATGGCTTATTAGGCTACGGCTTATTATAAAAAGAGGAAAGGTAAAACGTGTACAAGTATTTAATGAAAGGAAAAGATGATGGATGAGCTATTGAAGCAAAGTGTTAAGGCGTGTGTGTTGTGTGCAAGAGGTCGTAGGTTCGAGATTGGCAGACACCCCTTTTTGCTAATTTTTTTATTTTTAAAAACCAAATATTAAAACTGAAAGAGAACACTTTTTTAAGCACTCCGTCACCAAATCAGGTAAGCCAACTTCGGCTTTCAGTTTGGGGTGACCAGGTCTTGCTTCGGTCGGCATAGTGGGGTGACCAGGTCCCTTTTATTGCCACATGGGACGACCGACCGCAAAAGGTCGTCCCATTACGTTTAAGCATTTAAAATATCTAAATGATTATTTAAGTTGATGGCGTATCCAAGTATGTCTATCAACATAAATTAGACTAACATTGTTTCGAGCTTAAAATAATTATGATAATCATAGTAAGTTACGTCACTAGTCTAAATGAGTAGGGTCGTTTGGCTTAATAGTTTTATTTCAAGGACTTGAATTGATTATAGTATCGTTGAACTATGTATTAGGCGGCCGAGCATTTGTGATATTTGATAGACCCGAGAAGTACCTAAAGTACCTTAAGGTGAGTTTTTGTGGGCCCATTTTAATTGTTATATTGGGGAAAATGATACTCAAAGTTGTTTTCAAATTCTTTCGTTGTGCTATTTATTTGATTTTCATTAGACAATGGTTGTGCTTATAATTGCGTTAGGGTGCATTAGTGCTTATTACAGTGTTGTGATCACTGTGTAGTTTATACTTTGTGTTCTTACAGTGTCGTGATCACTATGTAGTTCTGATTTAGCCTATAGTTTAGCTCCAGCTGGTAGGCGATTGATTGGAAACCCTTTGTGATAGGGTGCGGGTTTGTGCCCCTTTGTGATAGGGTGTGGATTTGTTATGTGGTCTGGTTAATCATTTATACTAATTGCTCTGCGCTATTATTTAAGCACATTTATCCTAATTATTGTTATGCACATAAATTATGTTTTGTTTGTTTAAACCTACGAGCTTACCAACATTATGTTGACGTTTTCAAGGTAATAATAATAGCAGTGCTTAAGGATGATAGAGACTCTTACATTGCGTAGAGAGACCTAAGACGTAACCATCTTGGGTTACTTTCCTTTGAGTTATTGCATTAGTACTCTTTGTTGGATTGTTTTTTTTTCTGTGTGCTTGTCCTGAGCTGTGGGATGTTATGACTATATGACTATGTTTGTTGTGGTATTGACTAACCATGATACAAGTCTCCACTTGTGTCGGGAGTCGTCATGACATATTTTTGTTGGATTTTCATTTAGTGTATTCTCTATATTCTTATATCAATGTGTTATGATGATCCTCTCTGTCACGCCTCGCATTTACTTATATTGGTTATAGAGAACTAGGTGGTTTTAACCTAGACTGTAACCTAAGAACCCTCATATAGCTTGCATAATAGGAGCTACGTGTGCATTTACTTATATGCTTATTGCTTCATGAGTTCTTAGTGTCTAAGGAGATTTCTATGTGCTTTGTGAAACACTAGGGTTTTGGCTACTAACGTGACTGGCCTTTTCAGTCATGTTCCCTCTCAAACACCTATTCTACATTATCCCTCCCGCACTTGGATTCATAATTCAAAAAGTGCTTAGAATCCACGGCATGCGCGCCTTAAGATAATCGCTCGTAAGCGGATAATGCGAAGTCAAAATGCCACAAAACAATATGAGTCATCGGAGGAAGAGCCCTCAAGGAAATGACAGAATAAGAGCAAGCCTTATAACTCTACGGAGTCGGGTAGTACTTGTGAGAGCAAATTTAGACCCAAGCGAACCCCATCCCGCCATACACCTTGATATTTCATTATCGTTATTAATTCCTTTCGAGTAATTCATATTGGTCCTATTCGTAATCGTTATTTGCTTTGGTTAAAATACCGTGAATTATTCCGGGAATGCTTAAGTAGAATGATTTATAATCTTCTTATTTAAATGGATTGGGACGCCTCTTTATTTAAATAAAGAAATTGTAAATCGCCGAGCCATAAGTTTATAATCCTTATTTACATAGATTGAGATGCCTCTTTATGTAAATAACGGATTATAAATGAGTGGGCTTAGGTTTATCCGACATGGCATGCGTACGGATGACTCTTTATACTTCTTCTTTCGATTTGTAATAAATTTGTACGGATGTGTCTTTGTCTTCATTCTTCTTATCATTATTATTTTGTATGGGTGATTTCTTAAGTTCATTCTTTGATCATTATTATTTTTACGGATGATTCTCCACCTTCGTTCTTCCTATCGCTAATATGATTGTACGGATTACCCTTTATAGTCCGTTCGATTTGTAATTTGTTTATACGGGTCATTATTTATATTCTCTCTTTCCATCGTTGTTATATTATGTGCCCTCTTGAATTGCTGACATGTTCGTAATTTGCATACTCATGCTGTCTCTATCATTGCTTCATATACTCTTATTAATTTTCCCTTGTAGTGCTCCGATAATACTAGAGAAGTCATATTGATATTAAGTGGACTACAAGATTTATCGATAAATTATTATAGGTCTTTTTCTTTTTCGTTGGTCATTATTGAACGATTCATGTGACATTCAAATACTTTTATTTGCTTGTCAGTAGCTTCAAATCCCTCATAATTTAACATATATGTTGGGATTGATGGTTAAATATAGCAACCACGGTTATCATTAACAAAACTTAAATATTCAGTATTATGTCGACAACTAAAACGCGAACAAAAAAATCCATATATAGCGTGCTTTACACTTACTAGCATTTGGATTCGTGTTCAAAGTGGTTATCGTTTAAAATATTTGATAGAAAAGTAAATAAAGCATTTTAAAGCGTGAATTATTTAAAGTGCTTTATAGTTTAAGCAAGAGCATTTGTTTATATATCCAATTATTGATAGATTAGTAAATTAACTTGAATCATGACTTAAATCGGTCTCTTAACTAAGTCATCACATATAATTCACCACCTTGATCCTCGATAATCAATTAATATATATCGTACATTCGTAAGTTATAGCCCTCATTGCCTTGGATAGTATAAAGTACTGTATATAGATGATTCATCAATAATGTATTAAATTTACTATATAGTTTTATCATGCAACCTTTAACTTCACTAGTATATATGTATATATAACATACTTTGAGATTAATTAATCGAATATAGGTAGTGGTCATCCCTTTTAGGCTTATATATAGTTTATATTATGTTCGATTGATTAAAAATATAAACCTCGTAATTATGGTAAGCACGTAGGTCACCTTTGTTTCAATCGACGACTACAATATTAAGTATAAAATTATCAACATGATTATGACATTTGACTAATCCACTAAGCTGAGCTCAAAATCAAGAGGCGTCTCTATAGCTTTAGAAGTCACGATAAGCCTTAAGTGTTGTTTCTTTCAAGTTTGAAAAAAAACCCCTTTTGGTTGACACATTTTATGATTTTGTGTTTTTTTTTCAAGTTGGATAAAAACTTACTATAAGTCATATTTTGATTTCAATTTTTATAATGCAATCTTTAAAATTTGACAACAAATACGAATATGATCAATAAACGCTATTTATAAAATATAAATTATGCATTCTAATAAGAAAAGTCTGGCATTTGTAAACTTGCATGTGCCAGTAGACGAAATCAAGATAAACAACAACTTACGCTTCATAGAAGAACCCATTGAAATCATGGATCGTGAAATAAATAAACTAAAACGGAGCAAGATCTCAATCGTCAAGGTTCGATGAAACTAAAAGCGAAGACCGGAATTTACTTGGGAACGGTAAGATCATATGAAAACCAAATACTCACATTTTTTTTCTTTTAGATGAGCAAAATTCTAGCAGTAGAACAAATTGAATTTCGGGACGAAATTCATTCAACTCAGGGATACTGTGACATCCGTCACCAAATAAGGTTAGCCAGCTTCGGCTATTAGTTTGACTTTTGTCACCTAATTAAGCTTCTTCGCATACATGATTCGTGAAACATAAAAAATAAGAAATTCTAAGAGTTAAGTGGTTTAACCATCTTATTTCCTCTAGTTGTATTAGTCATGATGGAATCTCTAAGTATTCGCTTTTCTCAAAACGTTGAATTAAATCTTTTAACTTAATTTTTGAAAACCAAATATTAAAACTGAAAGAGAACACTTTTTTAAGTACTTTTTATAAAAACAACTTAAGCTAAAAATCAAAATTAAGCTCTCTAAGAGCTTTTGAAAACCTGCTTACAGAAAGTGAGCTTTTGAGCTCACTTTTGCTTGATTTGACTAAACAGCTTGCAAAAAGCTCAAATTAAGCTCAAATTTCAAACTAAAAACTGTTTTAGAATCCTTAAGATGTCTATTAACTAATTCTAACAACTAGAAATCCCTACTAACAACTAATGCTAACTGAATCTAATGATTAAATTTGCAAACTCAGGAAAAAGCAATAAAAGCTCAAAATTTAATTAAGCTAAAAAGCTCAATAAGCTGAGACATAAGCTACCCTATTGAAAACTTGACTAATGGTACTTAAACTACAAGACTAAATCATAAAAACCTATACTATAAGCTAGGAAATCAAAAATCTAAAACACTAAGCTAATACTACTGTTTTGGCTTTTTGGCTAATTAATGACTTTTTTAAGCTAAATGTACCTAGGCAAATAAGCTAGTAAATGAAAACTAAGACTAAATCTATCTTGAACTATGTCTAAACTACAAGCTAGATGAAAGCTTAATCCTAAATCCTACTAATACTAGTTGAAATGAGGTAAACTAATGACAACAGTAGTAACTGCTTAGGTTACTGCTGGTGCACTTGACAAGAGTGCAAGACCAAAATGCAAATAACCTTGTGGTTACTACTGCATTTAGCAAACTCAAATAGAGTGCAAAAACACTTAGCAAACCAAATCCAAGCCTTCCAAGGCTTGGATCAAACTTTAACAAGCAAAGAAAAAGGGAATTAGTACCCTGTTGCTGAGACAAGCTTAATAAGCCACAAGATGATTTAAAATGTAAACTAAACCTCAAAACTTGTTTAAAACTTGATAATCTGAGAAAACTCAACTGTCCAAATTGATAACATAAAATCCTATTGACTTTTGATGGTCAAAATCCCTTAAACCAAACACCCTTTAATACTTTGATAGAATTTGATTAAACTAACAAATTTGAATTCCATTTAACAAAACCTCATTACGAGATAAAAACTAGCTTATATTACCCTTAATAAGCATAAATCAACAATTATTAAAGCTGAATTTAAAGATCTACCCTAGTTGCTAACTAATATTTTTGGTTTTTATATGTTTTTAAGACAGAAATGAAACTACTATGATCTATGGTAATTAAGCTAAAAACAGATAATGAATAAGCACTAATTAACAATATTAAACTCAAATTAGCAGCTAGAAAACAGATAAGCACTTTTTAATAAGCAAATAAGCAAATCTAAACTAATAAGCAATTATTAGGCAATTAAACTAGAAATTAAAGACAAAGGAATTTAAAAGCAAACTTACAAGTAGCTTCAGCTTAACAGAAGCTTATCATGCTCTTAGAGCTTATCTACTAGCTCTGGCTTATCATAGATAAGGCAGTAATAGTCCTTGGAGACCCTTCCATGATAGGTCTCCCTTCCAAAAGCTCACAAGTCCAAAATAGTTAAGGTATTAACTGATTTTAGGATTTAAGTTTATATTAAGACTGAATTGAGCTCAGATCATGAGCTTATAGACTCATGAGAGCTGAACAGTAGCTTATATGAGCTTATGAGTAATAGTAGCAAGATATTGAAAGAAAAGTGAGAGCTTAAGAGTGAAATTAAAAGAGATTATAACAAAGCAAACTGGATTTCATTTACTAAAAACTCTGATTACATAACTTGAAAAGGGAATTACAAAACATTTAAAATTACATTAAGCTTAAAACTAGAATTTAAACTAAAACTTTAAAAGCTACTACTACGTGATCATGTGTGTGTGTGATAGTGAGGGCTATTTATAGCCTGCTGATGAAGATTCTAGGCCCAAAATCAGTTAGAAGCTTCTTTCAATCATCACTATTCAATTCACCAATCATTAGGGCTTTGATCTAAGCCGTTGGATCAAGTATGTGCACAAACGGATTGCCAAGCTGGCAATCCTTTGATGTGAAATCTTTGTGCTAGTTATGAGAGTGCTTTCAATGCAAAATATCATCATCTCTTGTGCTTCTTTGAGTCCACGTGGCATTAGTGAGCCAATGAGGGAGCTTGATTTGACTGATTTGTCCTTGCCATCTTGTTCTTGATCACTTGAATTCTCTATTTTAACCCTTAATTGCAAAAAGCCCCTTGATTTGACCCTGGGTAAATTGGAGACGACTGGAGATGACGGATGAATAGTATCAATGGTTTTGGCGCCATTTTTTTCTTTTTATAACTGAAAGGGTAAAAAACGGGTGTGAGCTTTGGTGTGTTGGCAATTTGGGTCCTTGTATTTGTTTTATGAAGGTGTAGTGTAAAAGGTCTTTTAGAAATGACAACAATGGTCCATGTGGTTTTATAAAATAGGTAATGGGCTAAGGTAATGGGCTTTTAGGCTAGGATTAATATGGATCCGGGAAAGTTTTAAGGTTTAAGAAGGCCCAATAAGACTTCAAATGGGCAAATATAGCAACCACGGTTATCATTAACAAAACTTAAATATTCAGTATTATGTCGACAACTAAAACGCGAACAAAAAAATCCATATATAGCGTGCTTTACACTTACTAGCATTTGGATTCGTGTTCAAAGTGGTTATCGTTTAAAATATTTGATAGAAAAGTAAATAAAGCATTTTAAAGCGTGAATTATTTAAAGTGCTTTATAG
Organism: Tanacetum coccineum; assembly: GCA_026074375.1. Classification (NCBI taxonomy): domain Eukaryota; kingdom Viridiplantae; phylum Streptophyta; class Magnoliopsida; order Asterales; family Asteraceae; genus Tanacetum; species Tanacetum coccineum. The sequence continues at coordinate 7,154 of BQNB010031455.1, read as the reverse complement.
TTTAAGCAAGAGCATTTGTTTATATATCCAATTATTGATAGATTAGTAAATTAACTTGAATCATGACTTAAATCGGTCTCTTAACTAAGTCATCACATATAATTCACCACCTTGATCCTCGATAATCAATTAATATATATCGTACATTCGTAAGTTATAGCCCTCATTGCCTTGGATAGTATAAAGTACTGTATATAGATGATTCATCAATAATGTATTAAATTTACTATATAGTTTTATCATGCAACCTTTAACTTCACTAGTATATATGTATATATAACATACTTTGAGATTAGTTAATCGAATATAGGTAGTGGTCATCCCTTTTAGGCTTATATATAGTTTATATTATGTTCGATTGACTAAAAATATAAACCTCGTAATTATGGTAAGCAAGTAGGTCATCTTTGTTTCAATCGACAACTACAATATTAAGTATAAAATTATCAACATGATTATGACATTTGACTAATCCACTAAGCTGAGCTCAAAATCAAGAGGCGTCTCTATAGCTTTAGAAGTCACAATAAGCCTTAAGTGTTGTTTCTTTCAAGTTTGAAAAAAAACCTCTTTTGGTTGACTCATTTTATGATTTTGTGTTTTTTTTCAAGTTGGATAAAAACTTACTATAAGTCATATTTTGATTTCAATTTTTATAATGCAATCTTTAAAATTTGACAACAAAGACGAATATGATTAATAAACGCTATTTATACAATATAAATTATGCATTCTAATAAGAAAAGTCTGGCATTTGTAAACTTGCATGTGCCAGTAGACGAAATCAAGATAAACAACAACTTACGCTTCGTAGAAGAACCCATTGAAATCATGGATCGTGAAATAAATGAACTAAAACGGAGCAAGATCTCAATCGTCAAGGTTCGATGAAACTAAAAGCGAAGACCGGAATTTACTTGGGAACGGTAAGATCATATGAAAACCAAATACTCACATTTTTTTTCTTTTAGATGAGCAAAATTCTAGCAGTAGAACAAATTGAATTTCGAGACGAAATTCTTTCAACTCAGAGATACTGTGACATCCGTCACCAAATCAGGTTAGCCAGCTTCGGCTATTAGTTTGACTTTTGTCACCTAATTAAGCTTCTTCGCATACATGATTCGTGAAACATAAAAAACGAGAAATTCTAAGAGTTAAGTGGTTTAACCATCTTATTTCCTCTAGTTGTATTAGTCATGATGGAATCTCTAAGTATTCGCTTTTCTTAAAACGTTGAATTAAATCTTTTAACTTATTATTAGGAACGCCTATCAAATACTATATATTGATTATTTAAGCCCATAATAATAAAAATAATAATGTTATGTAAAGTATCTTTAACAAAGATTAGTTAAATGTTAAGAATGTCAATAAAAGAAATAAAATAATTATATTAATTTTAGAAAATACAAGCAAGTCAAACTGAGTCGGTCGAAATATTGGCAAAAACCAAGCTTTTCCTCAATAAAGCGCTTGAAAATTAAATCTTTTTACATACTTAGATTATTAATGAAGGGGCGTTGCTAGTTTACGAACCTATTCAAAACATTAAGGCTATGTAAACAGAATTTCAAGACTCTCGTTACATCTGATATATTCTCCACAACACCGTCCCATATATAATAACATAAAGAATAATGTCTCCCTACGAATCCTTGGCTTTGATTTACTTAGATGATGATAGGAATACAGTTTATGACAGAAGGTATTTCAGTTATAGCTCAAATGTCTTAAGGAATGCGTCAATAAAAATGAAGAATACAAACTCATTATATTAACTTTAACTACGAAACATACAAGGCAAGCTCTATTACTTGAAGAACTACGGCAATCGGCTGAACAGACCGGCCTCACGTAAATATCTGCGCTACCAAACTATTATTTTGTAGTTGATTATTTCGCTGCAATGAGGTTCTCGTGCTCATTGGTCTTCTAATGATCTGATTTAGATTCAAGTCAATACGAATAAGAACAATTGCATAACAGCAATTCCAGTATATGAGCTTTGATTTAGAATCTCTATCATCCGTGCCTTCTAGGGCCAATTGCTTGCTTATCAAATATTCTTCTAAAGAACTAATGAAAAACAATCTCACACAAATATCATCCTCTCGACGTTACTACAGATAGTAAGCATACCTCATGTATATGGAATCTCCTCGCAGAGCTAGGTCCCTTCTCTCGAAAGACTACTAGTGTTCTCGGCCTGTCGCGACTTCACAGACACATTAAAAATTCAATCTTAAACGCATGGCGCACTCAATTTCCTAGTCTCGCACAAGTTCATCTCTACTGAAATTGTCGCATAATAGGTTCCCTATTCACCTGACATCGTCTACTCCCTCCTAATCCACTCGATTGCATACATAAGAACTCTCATTTCAATGAGCAGTAACGAAACCCTAAAACACCTACAAAACAAATAGCATATGGCATCGGCCGCTGGGCTCTACACATAAAACATAGTGAGATTTTCACAAATCTCTTGAGATTGTCTAGGATACACAGGATTCAACTCAGATTCGCGCCAGATGAGGCATTGACTTCGAAAGTTGAGGCATCCAGAGCCTGTTAGTGACGTGTTGATAATGAGGATCGGTTGTGTGGCTTGCGCGGTAGTTTACCCAGCAGTTCTTGTTCATTCTGATCGTGCGCGTTCTGCGGCTCTCGCAGTGCTTGGTCGCAGTTGTTTAGCGGAGCAGGAAACATTTACTCACTACTTATCGTAAGTCTTTGTGTATTGGTCGGTGTTTCGAACGGCTTAGTTCGATTTCGGTCCTCTAATCAGTCCTCAGTGATTGGCTTATGTAGTAAAAACCCTAAACTATCACTACAATTCAGAATCGTGAGCTATTCGTAAGTAATATGTAGCCATATATCCTTACATTAAGATTACATAACCTTAAAGACCACATATGCAAATATGTTTGTAGCATGACGTTTAAGAAATTGATCTAACTAAACAAGATGATCATGTTTACTACAAATAAGTTGCTTTTGTATTTTTATCATATAAGGAAGAATACTTACACTGCATGAAATGAAAGTGAGTATAGTTGATGAAGAAGGCAATAACACTCTCATTTTCTCATCATTTCTGTTTTATGATTGTACATAAAAGACCCTAAAGTATCTAAGTCTATACTACTTCAAATGTTTTTAGACCTTAAACATCATATGACATATATGTAAATATCTTTTTGATTAACAAGAAAGCAAATAAGTAAGAAAGAGAAAGCAGTAATAAATACACTTTTCTTAAACTGTGTGTTTTTTGTCGGAGGACAATAATTTTGGGACGGAGGGAGTAATATTTTTTTTGTTTAGTCATTATGTATAGATTGAAAACATAAAAGAAATAAAATGTCTTATACGACTATTCGATAACCTGCGCTATGATATGCATGGTAGGAGTTATTAATTTCAGTTGATTTTCAAAGCAGGCCCTCATAGTTTCAAGAGCTAACATAAATGGTCCTTGAAAGTTGCTAGTTGACATTAATGACCCTTTAAGTATTTAAAATATTTAAATGATTATTTAAGTTTATGGCGTATCCAAGTATGTCTATCAACATAAATTAGACTAATATTGTTTCGAGCTTAAAATAATTATGATAATCATAGTAAGTTACGTCACTAGTCTAAAATGAGTAGAGTCGTTTGGCTTAATAGTTTTATTTCAAGGACTTGTTAATTGATTATAGTATCGTTGAACTATGTATTAGGCGGCCGAGCATTTGTTATATTTGATAGACCCGAGAAGTACCTAAAGGACCTTAAGGTGAGTTTTCCTGTCCCCATTTTAATTGTTTTATTGGGGAAAATGATACTCAAAGTTGTTTTCAAATTATTTCGCTGTGCTATTTATTTGATTTTCATTGGACAATGGTTGTGCTTATAATTGCGTTAGGGTGCATTAGTGCTTATTACAGTGTTGTGATCACTGTGTGGTTTATATTGTGTGTTCTTATAGTGTCGTGATCACTGTGTAGTTCTGATTTAGCCAATAGTTTAGCTCCAGCTGGTAGGCGACTGATTGCAAACCCTTTGTGATAGGGTGCCCCTTTGTGATAGGGTGAGCGTTTGTGCCCCTTTATGATAGGGTGCCCCTTTGTGATAGGGTGAGCGTTTGTGCCCCTTTATGATAGGGTGCGGATTTGTTATGTGGTTTGGTTAATCATTTATACTAATTGCTCTGCGCTATTATTTAAGCACACTTGTCCTAATTATTGTTATGCACAGAAATTATGTTTGTTTGTTTAAACCTACGAGTTCACCAACATTATGTTGACGTTTTTGAGTATTCATTGTTAGGTAATAATAATAGCAGTGCTTAAGGATGATAGATACTCCTACATTGCCTCAAGAGACCTAAGACGTAACCATCTTGGGTTACTTTCCCTTGAGTTATTGCATTATTACTCTTCGTAGGATTGTTTTTTTTTCTTTGTGCTTGTCCCGAGCTGTGGGATGCTATGACTATGTTTGTCGTGGTATTGACTAACCACGATACAAGTCTCCACT
>BQNB010031454.1:0-53974 GCA_026074375.1 Tanacetum coccineum | reverse complement strand
TGGATTGTTTGAAAATGCAATAGCACCTTATCACAAAATATGGGTACCTTTTCATAAATGATATCATAGTTAGTGAGTTGACTCTTCATCCATAATATGTTGGCACAACATCTAGCAGCAGCTACATATTCAGCATCAGCTAAGGACATAGCGACAGATTACTGCTTTTTAGCACTCTAGCACACCAGTTTGCCTCCTAGCAACTGACAAGAACCTGAGGTACTTTTCCTGTCCATGATGCATCCAACATAGTCAGAGTCTGAGTATCCTTTTAGGTCAAACCCTAAATACTTTGGACACCACAGACCAAGACTGGGAGTACCTTTTAGGTACCTGGAAATTCTCTTGACAGCAATAAGGTGAGATTCTTTATGATTTGCTTGATATCTTGCATAGAGACAAGTTGAGAATTGAATATCAGGTCTGCTTGTAGTTAGGTACATTAGTGATCCAATCATATCTCTATACTGAGTCTTATTTACAGATTTTCCATTAAGATCAGGTCCTAACTTGTTAGGAGGTACCATTGGAGTTTTCACTGATGAACCATTTATGTCATACTTTTTAGCAGATCCTTGGCATATTTTTCTTGGTTGATTGAAATATCTCTTTCAGATTGTTTAATCTAAAATCCAAGGAAATAGGAAAGGACACCTATCATGCTCATTTCGTATCTTTGAGTCATTAGTTTAGCAAACCGTTTGCATAATTTTGTGCTGGTAGACCCAAAGATAATTTCATCAACATAGATTTAAACTAGAATCACATCAGTTTAAGTTTTGTAGACAAACAGAGTGTTGTCTATCTTACCTCTTACAAACTTGTGTTTGGTGAGTAAGGTTGAGAGAGTTTCATACCATGTTCTTGGAGCTTATTTAAGTTCGTAAAGGGCTTTGTCTAATTTGCATACATGGTTTGGGAACTTATTGCTCTCAAAACCAGGAGGTTGTGTTAGATGTTAGAAAAAGACTCGGTCACCCAGTGTATTTAACTGTTTATTAATAGCTCGTAGTTAATAGTTTAACGTATGACTTTCGGTAATTAATCGGGTACTAATACCCGATATATTGTAAGAACTATATATATATATATATATATCTCTTCCAACTTTGGAAGAGGTAGCTAGTCATTATTCATTTTCCATTTAAGCACACTTGTTTCTCTCTTTAGAAAACCTCTCATGTGTTTCTCTCTCTAGAAAACCTCTCATGTGTTTCTCTCTCTAGAAACTATCCAAGTCCAAGAATCGACCCCGTGTTATGATATATGATATACCACAAGTTTGTTGTTGATGAAGAATTATCTCAAGCATGTATTTTTCAATGGAATCCATGTTACAGATCATTGTATCTTGGAAGGATTGAGCATTAAATCTTGTGTATTTCTGCATACGCTCTTTGAATTCTGAATTGAAAGCATTTTCAAACTTTGTTCTAAGTTTTGTCAAAGTAGTGTTACAATCAGTCTGAGAAAGTATATATTTAGTAAGATGTTGTTCTAGTAAATCCAAGTCTTGAGAGAATGTTCTCTTGAAGATAGGCATGCTACCAAAATCTTGTAAGTTTCTGTGAGAAACTTGAATTGTGACTTAATTTCTCGAAGACTGTTCATGCATCTACTTCTTGAAAGTTGTGTCTTCTCTTGGACTTTAGAAGTTGAACACGAAAAAACTGCGTCATTGTGAAGAACACTTGATGTTTAGGTTTGCAAATTGGTATAGGTATTTGACATTTTGATGTTGTGAATGGATATGGGATCTTAAGTAGGTAAAGTGATTGTTGTTGTAGATTGAAATCAATTAACGTTCACGGGATTTTACAAGTCTTTGATTTAAACCGAGAGAAGAATGGAATCTTTCGCTGGATTTTACAAAATCAAGAAGAAACCATGAAACAATGATGAATTGTTGTTGAAATCGTTGTTGTAATCGAAGTACTTGAGCTTTTGTTTATGAGTAGTAAGCTTAAAACGACGAACGGTACACAAACTTTCAACTTGAAATGAGTAATGGTTGATTAAAACTCAAATAAGGACTAACGGTGCAACCACAATTCAATTTGGAGGACTAATGGGCTGGATTGTAGCAATTAAGGACGAACGGTGTAACGTTATTTTAACAAGGAGGGTTATTAAACAATCCAAGGACTAACTTTGAAATCCACCTTGAGTTCAGGGACTTAAGTATAATAAAATCAACTTTTCCCTCCTATTTATTTTCATCTTCGATTTCAAAATAGAAAAAAAAACGTTTTATACTTTTTAGCTCGCGGAATGGTACGTTGATCGTCGGTGTAAAATAAATATACCACGTTGATCGAAACGAGTTCACGATCGTAATGGTATAGAAAAGAAGTCCCGTAGTTAACCGACACACGAAACCGTAAAACCGAAAAAACTTAATCGTGATAGATTCTGCCCCTGTATGAGTTGTTTATTTAGTTCGGTGCATTAGTTCGGTTCCAAAAAACTACTAGTTCGGGTGTCAAAGAAATAATGCTAGTTCGGGTCGTGAAGCAATGTACTAAGCTAAGTACTAGTTCGGGTCTTATAACTTGACTAGATCGGGTCTTCAAGAAATCAACTAGTTCGGGTCTCTCTTGGTTTGAACTCGTTCGGTTGATGAAGCCGTGAACTAGTTCGGTTCCCCTTAACGAAGACTACTAGATCGGTTCTCAATGTTGTTAACTAGTTCGGTAGTCTTGATCGGTTAGTCTAGATCGGGTTTCTAGATCGGTTCATGTTGTCGTCCTTGTTCTTGTGTCACAAATAAGCCAACAAGAAAATGAACCTCAATAAGCTACTTCTAAAACCCTTGTAAATAATCTCAAATAAGTTATGAAGGAGATGTTTTTAGCACATGGAAGCCACGAAAAAGTTACTATACTTAAGCTGGGAAACGTTTTGCAAGCCCAACGAATAGAAAAGGAAAAGAATTATAAAGATAAGTATAGACAAAAAACACTGTTGATAAGCCCAACGATTATTTTATGGACAGTAAGCCCGAAGTAAAATTTGACACAAGATATTATGGACACATTTTTCGTCAAACGAAAATGGGTTATGAGTTTTTTAAACAACAAAAAAAATTAAGCCTTTTAAATCAAATAAGCAACGTAAAAAAACCGTATAAAAATTAAGCAAAAAATAAGCCGAAACAAAAAATAAGCTCACTAAGCCGAACCAATAAGCTCAATAATACCATAAAATTAAACCACTAAACCCACCCCGTGGCGAGTGATACCAAATGTTATCCCAAAACTTAACCCATATCACACCAATAAGCCATACCAATATGCAATAAGCTAGAAAAGAGATAAAGGAAAAATGGAAAATTTATTAGAGAGAGAAAGTAAAGAGTGGAAGATTACACACACACACAAGTGTAAGAGATGGTAACCAACACCCTCTCCATGTGTGGAGAGGGTCTATTTATACCCTTAGCCAACATATGGCATGTGGGCTTTCTAAATAGGTCGGGCTTGGCTTAACTTGGGCTTTGAGCCCGAAACATGGACAATATTATATTACATTCCAAGCCCGTTAATACCCGACTAGCCTATTACATTACAAGACCTAATTTGCCTTAATAAGACCGTTAACATTCTTGTTTTACTTAATATAATTAAGGATAACACTTTCCCAGGTACTTTTTCCATTCTAGCTTTACCTGCATCATCACATGCTTTTGTATCTGGATTACCATTAGACTGATTCTCTGCAACAACTGGCTTATAGTTCATAGACTTTGTTAGTGCATCTATATCAAAAAGCCAATTAGGTCCACTTCCTGCAATATTAGGTGTATCTTCACTAAACTTTACATGCATGTTCTCTTCAACTATCCTAGTTCTACTGTTAAATACTCTGAATGCTTTGCTATTGGTAGAGTATCCTACAAAGAACCCTTCATCAGCCTTTCTATCAAATTTACCTAGGTGATCTATGGTATTAAGTATTGTAACAGGACACCCAAATGGTCTCATGAAGCTTAAGGCAGGTTTTCTACCTAGAAAAGGTTCATAAGGGTCTTGTTGTGAGGCTTGATAACTGACACCTTATTTTGGACATAACAAGTAGTCTTAACTGCTTCAGCCCAGAAAGTTGTTCGCAATTTTGAATCAGCTAGCATAGTCCTAGCAGCCTCTATTAGTGTCCTATTTTTCCTTTCTGCTATTCCATTTTGTTATGGAGTTCTAGCAACACTAAATTCCCTCTTAATACCTGATATATGTGAAAACACATATCCTTTTTATATCAAAAATGTCCCATAAAAGCCAAAATTGTGCTTTAAATGCTTGTATATTGCTTGTTTTGTCTTTGTGGATGTGTAGGTACGGATATTGCAAAAATCTCAAGAAAACGGTCAAAACTAGACAAACACGGACACGGGAACGGATAGAGCACACAAAGAGCCGGGAGAATGCTATCAAAGGTCAATCAAAGTCAACTCATGGTCAACCACTAAATGACAAAACTCCTAAAATACCATAAAACCGCTTAAAGTTAAATCAAATCACAAAATAAACCCCTAAACCAACACGTTGCCTGTGTTATCAACATAGGATTAACGGTCATTATCCTTACTTTAAAAACCAAAGGAAAAAAACCAAATCACTGTCCGGCCCAATTCCTTTTCTTTTACAACCCACAAAAACGGGGTTCGAGCCAATAAACCCCGAGGTCAAAAAGAAAGTTAAACACAAGATTTATAAAGAAAAGGGGTGATTTGGAGCGGGGAAGGCTGTTGTTATATTCATGTCTTCATTCATATTTACCCAAACAAAGCCAAGGGCAAATGCAAATTAAGCCGTGGTATTAACAAATTCAAGTAACAGGAATGATGTGGGCAGAGTAAAACATCTAAGAGGCTCTCGATTGGTAAATCCCCACAAAGGGAATGCCATGTGGATTGTGAGAAAACACAAGGATGCAAGATTTTACACTAAATCACATGGAAAATAAGCACAAGTGTCACATCACGGATTGCCATGATGGCAATCCGTGTGATCATCAAGTTAATCCAAGGGCCAAGATTATGAGTTTCCAATGATTTAACAAGGAATATGAATTACGACGAGATTAAGAGGAGGATAATAACAGCAATAAGGACTTAGAAGCTTCTCTTCACAGCTATAAATAAATTGAGCTCACTCCTCAAATAAATTTATCTTTTTTTTCTGTATTTTCTTAGTTAAAAAAAGCTTTTGTAATTATTGAGTTAAAATGTTTTTAGATTAATGTTTAGTTTGATGTAAATTTCTTTTCCAATATTGTAAGAAGTTTTTCATTATAGAATTCGCATTTTATCTTATTTTCTAAAGCTTCACTTTTTACCTCAAAATGTGGTCTAATAAGCTTAGTAATATTATACATAAGCTTCTCATAAGCTCAGATCACGCTCTTTGAGTCTCTAAGCTCACATTTAAGTATTAATAAGCTTCTTAATATACTTAAACCATAAAATCAGTTTTAATACCTTTGCTTATTTGGATATTTGAGCTTTTCGGATGATAAGCTTACAATGGAAGAGGGCTTTTATATGGGACCTTACTAGCTTATCCTTGTGATAGCTTAGAGCTGTTGGAACAGCTCTTTGTGGCATATTGCCTTTGTTTAGCTAGGCTTTTTTAGTTCCTTTAATTTTCAAGTACTTAGCTTAAATTTTGCATATGTTATATTCTGACTTATGTCATAGAGTATTTGTGCTTAATCCTGTCTTATCATACTTATGAATGTTGTTGTTTGTCTGTTTTCATAATTATAATGCTTGGATCTTAGTTTTCTTCATAATCTATCACAAATCATTAAAAAACCAAAAATAAGTAGCTTAGATAGTAGCTTAATAGTTCTGGCTTATTTGCTCTTTGTTATTTGCTTATCATAGTTGTCTTAAGCTACTTGTTATCTGGTAATTAGGATTTGAGATCTAAATTTCTATTTCATAAGATAAAATGGAATGGATCATAGCTAAAGGGGTGTTTGGGTCAGCAGCACTAACCATAGGTTAGTGCTGCTTATAGCTTTTTAGTCTTTTGTGTTGGTATTAAAACTTAAATTTAGGATTATTTAAGCTGTTTTTATAAGTTAGAATTAAGTCAGTTGAGTTTCAATAGTTAATAGCTTATTAATTCAAATCTATTAATTAGAATTTGCATTATTAGCTTAGATCAGTTCTAATTTTTGCATTTACTTAATTTACATTTAGACTTGTGTTTTAAGAGTGTTAGAAATATAATCTTAGGTCTGCATTGATAGGGTTTTAGATTTAGTTCATTAGCAGGTCAAGTGCATCAGCAGTTTTAGACTGCAAACAGCCTTTTTATTCATCAAATTTCAGCAAGATAAGGTAGATTTTATATACTGATTTTTAGCATACAATTAAGTTTTAGGTTATAAATTATCTGTTTTAAATCAGTTTTCAATTTTAATCTCTTAAGTCCATTTGTTTTTTAGCTCAAATTAGAGCTTGTGTCTTCTCATTTCAAACTAAAGATAGCATAAGCTGTCTGAACTGATTTTATTAAACTTACATCAAAAACACATATATATAAACCCAAACACTATATCCCCCTCAAAAACCCCAACGAACAAACTTATTTACATAACTCACCCACCCCATATTTCCAATAAATACAAGCACAATTTGTTCGCAACCACAACTACAACTACCTTACATGACCTTAATTGAATTAAAAAATCAAACCCCAATCAACAATAATCAACATTCTATAACAAAATTCATCAACAACATTAACAAAACTCACAAACTTTAAAATCACCAACTCCAAAAATACTCAAACCAAATACAAAAACACTCAAACAATATTTAAAATAATCTAAAACTAAACCTCCACCAACCCCTCTCCTACTAATTCTATTACATAACTATAACTCATAAACCCGCTATTACATTCAAAACCAACCACTAAACAAAACATTAACCCATATGCAACTAATTACTCAACAACCCCCAAATTCAAAACACACTAAAACACCCCACCCCCCCTCAATTACATTTTCCACTAACCCCCTACCTACTCTAAACCCCCCTCCCCAAACCAACCCCCTATCTACCAACTCACCACCCCTCTCCCAAACACAACCCAACCAATCCCAACAAAAAAAATTTCCAACATCACCCCACCACCTCCTAACTCAACAACATACCAAAAACATCCAACAATCACCTATTTATTCCCTAAACAAAAAACTAAATACCCAATCAACCAAACCTCCAAAATATAAAAACCCACAAAAACATAAAAACTCAACCAAAAACACCAAAAAACAACTAACCCCCAAACACCCCCACACACCCCCCCCCACTCCCCAACTAAAAACCCCCACCCCCCCCCCCTAAAAAACTCAAACTACAATCCACCACAACATAAACACATCACACCCCAAAAACTCCAAAAACTCAAAAACCATAACCAAAAGACCTCAAACCCAAACCAAAACCCCCACTTCAACACCAAAACCCACACTAAAACATCTAAAATACACACAAACTCAAAAACACCAAAACCCCCACAAAAAACTCCAAAAATTCAAACAAAATCACAAAACCAATCAACCCACTCAACAAAACTAACAATCCAACCAACCACCACAACCCCCCCACAACCCCCCCCCAACCAAAACAAAAAAAACCCCAAAACAAAATAAAAACAAAAATTAAACTTACCAAAACAAATCCACCACTTTTAACCAAAATCAAATAATAAACCAACACTATAAAACAACTTACCTAACAAATAAAACTTTCATCCAATCAAAATAAACAACAAAAACCAATACTAAAAAACCAACTACTAAGTCTCACCACCCCCACCCAAAACCCTCCCAACTCTCACTCTCTCATCCACCAGTTCGTCTCTCCTCAAATCATATATAGCCTCTCACACCTTATTCGCTCGTTACCAACTATGTGTGTTTCTACACTCACATCATGCTAGACACGCAAAATCGCTCTTGTATGTTCTTAAGTACTCCAACTCCTACTGTCTCACCCAACCTTTTCCCGCAACAATGCTCTCAGAGTTCATGTACTAAGTGCACCTCTCTCAGTCACTCTTCCATCGTCTGTATTGTCTAACAAGTATAATTAATAATCTTGTCAGATAAAAGCAGTGTCTGACTAAAGACACGCATGACCATCCCCCTCCTCGCCTGCTCAGTGACACTCCTCGAACTATCGAGGTCACATACTCGTGTCATTGTCACCAGCTCTTAGTCTCTATACACAACACCCCTCTGCACAAGATTATTGAGCTGTGTCACATACAGCTCCATACCTACGTGCAGTACCCGTCAATGTGCACCTCTTTCCAATGCACAAGATAAACAATCCTGTCAGTCCTCACTCTGACGTCTCAGATAAGAGATTCTACACTCGAGCTCCAACCCCTGACAAACTAAACCAACCACACCAACATAAAACCCAATACCCCACACTCAATTCCAAACCACACACCCTCTCACCAAACTTCAAAATAAAAATCTATACCCCCTCATACCCCCCCATCCACTTCATATATATATAACACTTCTACCTACCCACACCTATATCTCAACTTTAAATAATTAAATCCACCTTACCACCCTTAAAACCTTTCACCCATAACCCCCAACCATTCATTAACCCCACAATAAAACAACCCCAAAAAATTTTAATATTTCCATAAATTACCCCCCCCAATAACCTACCCCAATAAAAAAATAAACCACCTCATATCACCCACATAAAACAAATTAAAAAACAATCATCTTAAACCCATACCCATCTCAACACCCCCCACAAAAATAAAACCCCCATACCACCACCCAACCCCTTATATAAAAAATACGCCCACCACTTCTCTATATTCAACCACTTCCATAAAAAATCAACACCTCCTTAATCTCCATTCCCCCCACCATTCACAATGCCCCAATTACATACCCCCATCCCCCCAAACCACATACCTCTTCACCAACTCCCAATACTATTCTATTTTACAAACTAACAGAACCCCCACTCCATTTCATCCACACCTAATCCTCCTAATATTACCCCACACCCAATTTAACACGCCCACCAACCAATTTCCCCCCCACACATCAACCAAATTACAATTCCACCCAATACAGCTTAAACATCTATTCCTCAATACTTCATCACTTATCATTCTACAAAATTTTATAATCATCACCTAACCTATAAATAACAACCATCATTTAATCTACTAATCTTATCATTAATTTTACCTATTTTAACCCCACCCCCAAACCAAACACAACCATTATATCCCCCATCATACCCACCATTCTACCCACAACATCCACACAAAACAAAACAAAACATAACTACCCCCAAAAATACATATCCTTATAAATCACCCAACCAACCCCTTGATATGAGCATACTTACTGTCTGTGCTTTCATCTCTATACAACCCATCACAGTGATAGTAGAATCCCGCTCTCTATACGCCTATGCTCCGCGCTATCACCCTCTCCCATGCCACCTCTCTGTCATCACATGTGCATACTGTCTCCTTGCACCAGCATGTATCTACTCACTCCTCTAACGTCAGTCACTACTCTCTCTCCCTATCATACCTTGAAACTAACTCTCACTACACTGCCCGGTCTAAACTGTCATATATACTATCACAGACCCTCTCCCCTCATACTCTCGCCCACAGCCTCCGACCAATCAAATCTGAGATGTGTGTGTGACGCTCCCAAGAACTAGACTCCCATCCTCTATCCTGACTATCTCGAACAAATAGAGCTCTCCACACACACATCTGCTCGTCATAAGTGTCCCACTAGTGTACGTAGACGACTCTAGACACACTTAACCCAGTCGCGGACGACGCCAAACCTGCTCAATCTAGAAGCACCCTCTGTGAGTCAGGAAATCCACTCTCTCACATCAGAGAAGTCCCCTCTTCCACAACCCTCCACACACTTGAGTGACTCTCTCACCACCCGAAGTGGTACTACATAATGAACTCGCACTCTACTCCCCTAGATCACCTCCTTTCACGAATCTCGATGTGCCATGATACCACTCTTCAGTTGCTCGCAAGACATCAAGAAACACAATAAAAACTAGAGCGTCTCAAGCATCACGATTAATTCAGACCGATATTATATTACCGAGCCCAAAGATCTCTCCAAAGCCAAGAAACGCTCAGACTCGACGTAAGAGACTTTGTGCAAGCTATTGGTCAGACAGGATCTCACGCAGCACACCACAACCACCAGAAGCCCGTGTGTTCACTCATACTAGGAGTGCCAGCTCTCAGTGCGAAATCTCACTATCCCACCTAACTCAGTTGCCCGACCTCAGATATACTTCCTGATACCGAAGACATATCGACCGACATCTCAGATATTCGCCTCGCTATAGCACGTGTGCAAACCAACATCAATCCTCCATAGAAAGTGCAAGCAGCGACCGTTGTCATAATTGCTATCAGTCTACTATCACACGCTCCGAAAGCGCGAGTCCTAAGTCTCAACTGGCGCACTCCTATGCGATGTGATCTGGATACTCAAACAAATAGAGCTCGCGCAGTAGACAAGTACCGTTGTATCTCTCGGCGGTGATATAGATATTTACGAGCAGTAGAAAGATATAGCCTAGTAGATTGTATTCTGTAAATCGAAGGCTGGTAATGTGGCAGGTGACTGTACTCAGCACTTTGATGATGTGTAGAAACGCGTGATTGCCGTGACCTCCATAGCTTTGAGATCACAGTGTTGTGTTGCACACGCAGTTTCTGCATCAACTCGTAAGCGTGTGTAAGCTGAGAGGACTCAAGTATATAGACTTGTGTGGTCAGCATTGTAAGCTAAGAGATGTGTGATATAGCGGATTACTAGTACTGAGATATTTTTGAAGGATGTGTGCCCGCGTATACTTTATTAACTAGCCAGATTGTAATACGTCTCGCTGTATCTTGCTACTCTAAGAGAGCTCTGGTAAGTCTCATGATCTTCTCGCAGCTAGAGCTCACCAATCACTAAATCTAATGTGTGGCAATGTGAGATTATGAAGTGCGTAGTTAGAGCAATCATTCACCCAATGCTATAGTAACAGAATCGCTGTCGCTCTCGCTGCTAATATTAAATTGCCTTTGTGAAAGTAGATCAGCAACAATTGTATTGTGTTTGTATTCTTACTTCTTGAATGAGCTTTTTAAAGAATCTCCGATGAAATGGTGCCCTTATTTCAATATGTGGTTTAGCTTGGAATACACGGGCTCGTCTTCAATAATACAAATGGTGCTTTCATTATCGCAATGTGAATCTTGGTGTTCATGAAATATTGAACCCGCATAATCTAAGCATTTGATTTTGAATCCACAACACCTGTCCACAACAATTAGTAGCAGCAACATACTCTACTTCAGTAGTGGAGTGGGCAACTATAGTTTGGTTTTTACATTGCCATGAGATCAGCCTTTTGCCAAAAAATTGACAACCTCCTGTTATGGATTTCCTGTCTAAGCTAGTTCCTTCATAATTCACTATAGAAAAATCCTTCCAAGTCAAATGACGAATCTCTAGGATACCAAAGTCCCAATTTAGGTTTTCCTTTCAAGTATCTAAAGATCCTATTCACTGAATGAAGATGTGAGACTTTAGGCTGTGAACTTGGACAACCTGCTGATAAGCAAAACTCAACAAACATTGTGTCAGACCTAGAAGCTATCAGTACAATCAGATGAGTCCATCATTGATCTATTAAATGAAAAATAACATCTTAGCGCTTTCCTTGAGCAATGCCTTGTTAGTCTCAATTAGGTGCTTGCTGTATTCACACAGTGGTATAAATCCAAAACCTCTTCAATTTAAAGCACATAATTATCTTGGCTGATGAAGATCTCCATCATCTTTTATGCTTGACCTGCAACTAAGAAGAAAGTGAGCTCCCCAATGAGACTCTTCTGGAATATTTTCTTCGTGTGCATCATCGGCTCAAACTTCAACACATAATACTGTCTTTGTAAGACCCAAAGATAATGTCATCAACATTACACTGCACTAACAGGATAATCACCTTATCGTTCACTTCTTAATGATGAGTCTTATAATACGTGCCTTCTTCTTATCCATTTTCTATTAAGTAGGTAGATAAGGTCTCATTACTAGGCTCTAGGAGCTCTGATGTAGACATAGTAAAGCTTTTTCTACCTTATAAACCTTGTCAAGGAACTATGGATCTTCAAAACCAGGAGGTTGGCAAACATACACCTCCTTCTTCAGATAGGTAACCCATATAATGAAGGCACTCTTCACATCCATTTGTACACAATAAACCCCATAAATGATGCATAGCAAAAAAATAACCTGCTTGCTTCTATCTGGCAACAGAAGCAAAAAACCTCATCATAATCATTCCTTCTTCTTGGGTGTAACCCTTGTGTTCACAGTTTGCCTTGTTGTTCTAAACTACAATCCCTCTCTCATCTTTCTTGTTTCTATAGACCCATTTTGTTCCAATGGCATGCTTGCCTTTGGTAAATCAACCAATCTCTAAACCTTCTACAATCTAAACTGTAGCAACTCATCTTGCATTTCCTTTATCTAGCTTGGATCTGTCAAAGTTTGTATCACCTTCTTGGGTTCTATTTGTGAAAGAAAATAGGCAAATAAGCAGTTTTGATAATCTTTGTAATTTTTTCTTCTCTGCTTGTTAATGTAACTGACCATAACATGTTCTTCAAAAAACTTGGTCATCCTCCTTGTTTGAGTAGCTGAATTTATGTCTCCAATGATCTGGTCTTTAAGATGATCCTTGTGAATTCTGGTTGTGAGAATATGACTGACATTAATGGTTGTTTCTAAGTTGTTGATGACAGCCTCTGCACCCATATCTTCATCATTATATGCAATACTAAAGATACCAATATTTAGAAGATCAGCAGTATCCTCCAAATCAGGCATAAGAGGATCAGTTAGAAGATCATCAACATTAATAAAACTTTTCCTAGCAGCACCAACAGATAGACTAACAGTAGAAACTCTATTAGTGCTGTTAGCATAACCTTGCTTCTGTTGAATAAGCAAATTATATAATTCAACTCTCAAATCCTGCACATTCTGGTTACCTTCTTTATTTGAAGTGTCTCTCTTCCTTCTCTTGACATTCTTGTCACCCTCATTGCTGGTTTTCATTAGTCTATTTACCAGCATCATCAGGCTACTACAATCCCTCCTGAGCTCTCTGTGACTATCATAAAGTAATGTAGCAAGGAATATATTGTTTGAGTATGTACTGATAACATTATCTAGATCCCTTTGATTCCTATTAGTTTGATTCCTGTAGTAACTGGATAATAATTCATCAGAGGTTTGTTAGGTAAATCAATTCAAGAGCCAAATACTGGTCTCATCCTGCAACATTGGGTTTGTTTTCAAGAAAGGTTATATGCAATTCTCCTCTACCCTTCTAGTTTAGTGATAAATACCCGTAAAACCTGCTATTTATCAAAAAGTATCCAGAACAAAGAACCCCTCATCAGCTTCATTAAATTTTCCCTAAGGGATTAAGGTATTAGACGAATAGTCCAGACACCAAAAAGGTCTCATTAAAATACTTTTACTAGGTGGTTTAGCAATGTAATGTTCATAAGGTATCTTGTTGTGCAGGCTTGGTCACTAAAACCTATCGAAACATAACAAGCTGTTACTAATGCTTCAGCCTAAAATTATAAGTAGGTAAGAATTGAAATTGCTGCATTGTCGCCTGAACGGCCTCCTGACGTTAGTGTCGATTCTTTCTTTCAGTCAACTCAATTTTGTTGCTTGCGAGTTTTGGCAATACTAAAATTCCCTCTTAATCCTTTCATCTCACAGAACTGATTCATGGCATTATTTTTTACTCAGTTCCATTGTCAATCTGATGATTTTAAACCTTATGGATTTATTTGGTTTTCATGCAGTTATAAAAGTTTTAAGGATCCCACTAGTCTCATCCTTAGTGGCAAAAAAAAACCCAACTAACATCTCTACTGAAGTCATAGTGACACAAGGCATAATATTTGTGATTCGATACTCCTTTCAGATGCTTGGCCTCAATATAAGTGATATGATATTATTGTATAGGGTGGCTGATAGACCTCACAAGCTTGGTCTTATAAGAGACTTTGTGTTACTTTCCCTTTTGACAAGCAACACAAGTATGGTTATTTTCAAAAAGCTTTGAAGGCAAACCTCTTACAAGGTTTCCCCTCACAAGTTTGTTCATAGTTTTAAAATTTATATGACCAAGCCTCCTATGCCATAAATTAGACTCATCTATTGTAGCCTTTGCAAATAAATAAGTTAAACCTCCTGAATGAACAACATTCTTTAGATCAAAACTGTACATGTTGTCATGTCTGGGAACTTTAAACAAAACTAGACTTTCATCATGTAGCTTAAAGTCAGGAGATAGAACAAGATATTCAGTCTCAGTGAAAAGAACACTGTTTTTCTTGTCACACATTTGTGAGACAGAGAAAAGGTTAAACTTAAGTTCCTTTACAAAGTATACATCTTCAAAGTCTAATTTACTAGTCCTATTTTTACCTTCTGCATAGTTAATTTTACTCTTTAGGACTCCTCTAAATGCAACAAATCCACCATCAATTTCTTGATAATCTGTAAGGTATGAATTTATTTCAGTCATTTGCCTAGAGCATCACTGATTAGAAATCCCTTGATCCTGTAAAAGTATATCGTGGATACCTTGCACTCAAATTAAGAGAATTAGTTTTTCTTGGGGCAACCAACCATTGCTGACTTTGAGTTGCTTGTAGATTCAACTGTAGTCGTACTTTTAAGCATGTATGACTCCACTGTCTTATGGAGATATAGTAATAGCATTTCCTGTTGGTCGCCAAAGTTCTGCATGGATTGCGGATCTTAACTTATATTCCCAATTCTCCTTAGCAGATACATAAATACGCTTTTGGCTCAGCGTAGTTACATTGTGTGTAACCCTAGCAGTATTAACTTTTTTATTCTTTATTAGTTTTGTTGCTGAGTTTTGGTTAAAATCCCGTCTTACTGTTGATATGTGCTTAAACATAAGAAGTTATGTTATGGGTAATCATCATTCACTTTGATTTAGGGGGTAGCAGTATTAACTGCTGGTAGTAGATAATTAATGTTGCAGCTCTTGGACGAGCTTTGTTAGCAGATTAATGGAATTATGTCCTCGACTTTGTTGCAACTGTTGTTGGAACAAATTCCTTATAGGATGAGGGTGAGTCAAAGTTTAGATTTTGGTGGATCCACCGCGCTTTGAGCATGTCTGATGGTCTTAATTTCCCTTTGACCAGTGAACCCATCCCTTATTATTCTAACACTGGTTTATCTATCCATTTTATTGTCATGAACAATCACAGTCTTTAATGTTTAAATAGCTGAAGACTCCCACACACAGAACACAAGCTTCTTTATAAACTACAAACATTCCCTAGTTTCTGCGTCATCATCCCATTCCGAGTATCTTCTATTGTCCCCTAGGACTTTACTATTCTTGGGATACTCTACTTTGCCTATGTGTGTTTCCTTGATTAAGATTTCAAATTTCTCACAGATTTGACAAAATAAATTTATAGTAAAACTTTGTTTTAGTCTGGGATCCGATTTAGGTCTAAAAACACATATCATTTACCCCTATCCGTGTCGCCATCTTCAATGATGGAGGCAGAACTAGCCCTAATAGTCTTGGGCTTTTTCTTACAATATAGCTTACTAGTAATAGATAGTACTAGTTTTTCGTATCACTACTTTTAGTTCTTATAGACATAAAATCGTAACCTATCAAAGTATAAGTCAGGTCTTGAGGGCAATGTAGTTCTAGTGTAGGATGGGGAATGCATGATACCTCAACCTTTTTAAACTATCATTTATAGTTATTCATCCCCATCGGGTTCTCATGACTGACAAACAGATTAACGAAGGCACTTCACTTCATCAGACTTGTTCATCATCAACCAAGACCAGTATTTACGTTAGAGTTATTTTGGATATTTATCAGTCTAGTTAGGTTCTTAGGAAGCTGTTTCAAATTTTTCGTTAAGTTTCAAATCACTCTTTTCTTTTAATGATTTTGTCTAACTGATTTGTAAGCTCTTTATGAAATTATCTTTTACTTGAACATCATATTTTAAAAGAAGGAGCAATATGTTCTTCATAAACAACTTCATTCTTTTCATGAATAACTATTCTAGCTTCTAATGATTCTAATCCTAGTTGATAACCTATTATTTCTAGATTAGATTTATTAAGAGCTTCACGCTATTGATCATACTATTTTATAGGAGTTTCATATGATGTTTAAAGACAAGTCTTTAAAGCAGTTGATGTACCTCAGAGTTGAAGACTTGATGAACTTGATGACCTGTTGAGATGTATAGGCCATTAGAGAAAAGTTTGTGATGCCTTCTTCAGCCTGAAAGCTTCAATCATAACCACCTATCCCATCTTGAACAACCAATGCATTTGTAGTAGATGTATCCACTGGTGCATTCCTTCTTGGAAAAATCTCTATTTCTATTCCCCTGATTCCTTGGTTCCCTGCATTCTCTAGCAAAGAAGACCTCTCTTATGGACCGTTGTAGCAGTTCAACCTTTGTCCTGGCAAGGCCAACAGTCTTTCTTTGATCATTTAAATCTATATCTTCCTATCCTTCTTTATGAACTATTAAACGTCTCATGGTAAGCATTGCCACCTTGCCCATTTGAGATCTGTTTTCTTCAAGATCCATCTGGTCATTTAATTTGTTCAAATTTTCTATAGTCTAACTGTTTACCCATAGAAGAAACACTAGGATAAAACATGATCCGGAGGTCGGGAGGATGAAACAACTAAGTATCCAAATTATTGATGATGAGAGAAATAAAGGAAAGATGTGTGTGTGATAGGAGGAGGAGAAAAAACACACATACACACACACCTTATGTGCAATGTTACAAATGAATCTCTTCCCTCTATGGAATGTATAGGAGGGCGGTATTTCTAGTTTTTGTGACAGTTTTCTAACTATTCATGATGATGACTAGTCAACCCATTTATTGTCTCAGTCACACATTTATTGTCCTTGTGTTGCGTTCTCCTAACATCTCATAATGTTGATGTCAACCACCGATTTTTGTTATGTTGATACACATTTATTGTCTTGAGTCAAACAACATGATATTGTCCTAGTTCATGACGACACGACTTAATGTTACTTTCCGTTGTTTAGGTCAAAACATATTTTACTGCAACCAATCTTCCCCAATACGTGGAACACAACACGGAATTACTTTACAATGTTTACTAACAAAGTACAAATACACTTAAATAAAAATCTTCCAAAGTCTAAAGTTGTCTTCTGAGTTCTCTAGGTCTTGAGATTGTATTCCAGACTTGCGAATCTAATTGTTCTTTACTTTGTTCTGGACATTTTAGTATGCATGTACTACGAATAACTTCCCCCTGAAGTTCATGCAACAGTCTTGAAAGCATTTCTTCATCGACTGCTTTTTGGCGAGTATCTGAATCGTCTTCCCCCAAACAAATCCCTTTCTTAAGCAGATTTTGAACTTAATAGTTGCTTAAACCAATCTTCTACTTGTCATTGCTTGCATAGCGGAAAATTTGTAAAAAGTAAACCATACCAAAATCACTCCTGGCATCTTGTCATTAGGGCTTGGTGAATATTCGTTCAGGGGTGCATGCGCGAGAATCAGGCAACAATTCTTCTCCAGTATGCAGAGTACTTGCATAAAACCATACTAGTAAAGTAGTTACATACTCCCCCTGGAAGTTGACCACTGGTAAACTTCAAGTTCAACTAAAGTCCCGGCTGTACAATTTTCCCCATGATGGTGTGCGAACTCTCGAAAGCATTCATTGTCGTGTAGCAACTGCCATATACTCGAGAAGTTCTTGTCTTAAGCTACAAATCTTGAGATCCCAATCAAAGCATTACTCCTCTTGTCGGTCAGATAACCGTAGAGGAGATGATAGTATAGGAGATAAGATAGCACAACAAGGAATAAGTCAAGGTTTGTCATATGAAAGTCGTTAAGGCACCTTGAGACTTTGGTTAGACTGTGAAGAACGTTGTCTTGAAATTGCAGTGTGAGGAATTGATTGATTACATTCATCCTTTAAACTCATTGGTTGCTTTACCAACTCGTATACTTCGGCTATAGTTGTGATCCACTAGTGAGTAAAAACCAATATTCAAACTTGAAATGAGTGAAATCCCCAAATTTGTTACTTAAGCTTGCATTGTTTGATTGAAGAACGATGCAAGATTAAATCTATAGTACTTATACCTACCGTATACGTATAAGGAAGTACAAAGCTCTTGAAATATCACAACGACTTCTGGCGTATCGACATGAGTACTACAACGTTAAGCTCCTTTAAGTGATAGTGAACCAGGTCTTTAACCAACCACCCCGACTGCTGGTAACTAGGATAATTCAAGTCTTAATGATCAGTGGTCTAGTTCAAGAGTGATTAATCGATAGAAAATAGAAGATACGTCACGATGATGAATATAAGTAGGACGCCTCGTGAAATCCACCATGCAAACTCAAATACGGGATACAAATACTTCGAGAACACTTGTTATTGTAATCCGATATCTCTAGCGTTTGTAATTTTAGTGAATCCTTATAAGGATGTTTTAGCAATAGTTTTGTTTTTGCTTTTGTGTTTATATTTTGCTCTATCGCCAGATTTTTGTCTTAATTGAACTAAAATCAGTCAAACCACACACACGAATCGTTCTGTGATCTGTTGCCGAGTTGTAAAACCAGATAAGAACCATAGAAAAACAAGATCGAAGGGTCGGGGAGGATGAAACAAATAAGTAGCCATATTATTGATGATGAGAGAAAAAAAGGGAAAGATGTGTGTGTGATAGAGGAGAGAGAAAACACAGCACACACACACCCCGTATGTGAAATGTTACAAATGATTCCGCTGTCCCTCCTAGGAGATAGGAGTGGCGGGTATTTATAGTCTTTGTTGTCAGTTTCCTAACTATCATTATAAAGTTGACTAGTCAACACATTTATTATCTAGTCAACACATTTATTGTCCTTGTTGTTGGTTTTTCCTATACAATTCATAATGTTGACTAGTCAACACATTTATTGTCTAGTCAACACATTTATTGTCTAGTCAACACATTTATTGTCCTAGTTCATAACCGACACGACTTAATGTAATTCCGTTTTAGTCAACATATTTTAATGCTAACAATCTTCCCCCAATATGTGGACTTAAAATGTGGACATACAACTTAAAGTCGTGGTCAGGTTATGACTAGGACAATATAATGTCGGTTGACTAGACAATAAATGTGTTGGACTAGACAATACAGTGTTGACTAGTCAACATGATGATTGTTAGGAAACCAACACTCCTAAGGACAATAAATGTGTTGACTAGATAATAATAATGTGTTGACTACGTCACATTATGTGGTTAGGAAACTAACACAAAGACTATAGAATACCCGCGCCTCGTTTGCTTTCCATAGGAGGGGGATGGGATTCATTTAACATTCACATAAGGTGTGTGTGTGTTGTGTGTTTTTTCTTCTTCCTATCACCACAACATCTTTCCGATTTTTTTCTCTCTATCATCAATAAATATGGCTACTGATTTGTTTTCATCCGCCCGACCTCCGGATCTTGTTTTTCCTCGTGTTTCTTTATGGTTTACATTGGCATCAGTGCACTGGATGCGATTGCGTGTATGTGGTTTGCTGATAATTTGGTATTATCATTTAAGATCGAAATGTCAAAATATAAACTCCAAAGCAAACACAACACTTATTGCTAAAACGATTCCTATATAAGATTCACTAAACGAAAAATACGGTTAGAGAGTGCGGATTACGATAACAAGTGTTTACGAAGTTGATCTTAGGGTATCCTTATTTGAGATTGTAGTTGGATTTCACGAGGCGGTCTACTTATTTCATCATGCGTGAGCTTTCTTCTATTTTCTAACGATAATGACTTGCTTGAACGTACACAACAGATGATTAAGACTTGGATTATCTAGTTACAGCAGTCAGGGGGGTGTTGGTTTACGACTGGTGTTAACTAGCACTTAAAGGGAGTTACGTTGTAGTACTCAGTTTTCATACGCAGAAGTCGATGTGGATATTTTCCTAAGAGGTGTTGTACTTCTTTATTCCTTTATTACGGGGGTAGGGTTATAGAGTACGTATGATTTTAATCTTGCATCGTTCTTCAATCACAACAGTGAAAGCTTAGGTTAACAAATTTGGGGGGATTTCACTTCATTTTCAGTTTAGGTATACTTGGGTTTACTTCGAAAGTGATTCACAACAATAGCCGACAGAATACGAGGTTTGGTAAAGCAGACCAAAGGTTTAAAGGTTGAGATGTAATCAACAATTCTCACTGCATTTCAAGATAAAGGTACTTCACAGTCTAAGCCAAATTCTCAAGGTTCACTTAGACGACATTATATACAAAGACCTTGAATATAAACAAGTTTTCTTGATTCTTGCTTCGCATCTCCTTACGGTTTCTGAAAGACAAGAGAGTAATGCTTTGTTTGGATTCAAGAATTTGTGCTTAAAGACACGAAACTTATCGAGTATATGGGTGTACACGAAATGATGCTTTCGAAGAAGTTCGCAACCTCATGGGGGAAATGTGTACATCGAGGACTTAGTTGACTTTGATTGTTACGTGTCAACTTCCAGGGGGTAGTAGTTGTAGACTACTTTATTAGTATGGTTTATGAAAGTATAGTTGCATACGTGCCCGCACTGAGAGACTAGTTGCTGATTTCTCGCATGCACCCTGAACGCATATTCACCAAGCTCCGTACTGACCATGAAGCAGGCGAGTGATTTGTATGGTTTTGACTGTTTTACAAATTTCCGCTATGCACGGTCAATGACAAGTAGAAGGTTGTTTAAGTACTTTAAGTTTCAAAATCTGCTTAAGAAAGGGATGTAGGTTTGGGAGGTAAGCTGATTCAGAAGACTCGCCAAAAAGGAAGTCTATGAAGAAAAGCTTTTCAAGACATGGTAGTGGTATTATGGGGGTGAAGTGTTATCTAGTTCATGCATACTACAATGGTTCCAGAACAAGTAAATGACAATGAAGATCCACAAGCTGGAATACAAAGTTTCAAGTACCAGGATGAACTCAGATGAGCAACTTTAGGCTTTGGAAGATTTTATTTAATTGTATTATGTACTTTGTTTCAGTAGACAATGCGTAAGTTAATTCCGCTTTGTGTCCACGTATTGGGGAAGATTGTTTAGCATTAAAATATGTTGACTAAAACGGAATTTTCGATTAAGTCGTGGTCGGTCAGTGAAGTGCTAGGACAAGTAAAGGTGTTGACTAGACAATAAATTTGTTTAACTAGACAATAGAAATGTGTTGACTAGTCACCATTATGATTGTTAGGAAAACCAACACAAGGACAATAAATGAGTTGGCTAGGAATAAATGTGTGGGACTAGTCAACATTATGATAGTTAGAAAACTGACACAAAGACTATAAATACCCCCTCCTATACTTCCATAGGAGGGGAGAGGATTCATTTGTAACATTTCACATAAGGTGTGTGTGTGTGTGTGTTTTTCTCTCCTATCACACACACATCTTTCCCTTTTTTCTCTCATTATCAATAATATGAGTACTTATGATTTGTTTCCATTCATCCCCGACCTCCGGATGTGTTTTTCCTAGTGTTTCTTATGGTTAACAGTTGGACTATGAAGATTTGGAAGCAGTATTATGTGATGATCTTGAGAAGAAATAGATCTCGAAATGGCAGTGGCAATGCTTAACCAGTAGTAGAGATTAATAGGTTCATAAAGAAGATAGGAAGGAAGATAGATTTAAATGACAAAGAGACTGTTGGCTTTGACAGGACAAAGGTTGAATGCTACAACTGCCATAGGAGAGGTCATTTTGCTAGAGAATGCAGGGAACCAAGGAATCAGGGGAATAGAAATAGAGATTTTTCCAAGAAGGAATGCACCAGTGGATACATCTACTACAAATGCATTGGTTGTTCAAGATGGGATAGGTGGTTATGATTGAAGCTTTCAGGCTGAAGAAGGCATCACAAATTATTCTCTCAAGGCCGAAACATCTCAAGGTTCATCAAGTCATCAACGTTCAGGACTCCTGAGGTACATACCTGCTTTAAAGATTGTTTATAATGGCATTGAAAAAATCTCTTAAGAAATAGTATGATTCAATAGCTGTGGAAGCTCTTAATAAATCTAATCTAGAAATAATAGGTTATCAAATGGGATTAGAATCATTAGAAGCTAGAATAGTTGTTCATGAAAAGAATGAAGCTGTTTATGAAGAAGATATTGCATTTTTAAAATATGATGTTCAAGTAAAAGATATTTCTATAAAAGAGCTTAAAAATCAGTTAGAAAATGCTTTAAAAGAAAAAGATGATTTGAAACTTAAACTAGAAAAGTTTGAAACATCTTCTAAGAACCTAACTAAACTGATAAATAGTCAAATAACTGCTAAAGACAAGACTGGTCTTGGTTTTGATGAACAAGTGAATGAGAGTGAAGTGCTTGATAATGTGTTTGACAGTCATGAAAGTGATGGGGATTGGATGGGAGGAGGCTTGATAGGGGATCAATTTATCAACGAGTAATTAATCTATGGGGAGGGGAAATGAGTGTGTACATGGGAGCATATCATGGATGGCTTTGAATACTTTGTTTGAATGCGGGGACAAATCAGCAGGAGGATTGGTGATATGTTCTAATGTTATTATATGGGGGGTGATGTGTGAATGGATTGAATGGACTCTAAAATGAGGGAGGATATGGGGATATAAGAGATAAGTGGATGGATGGGGTGATTGAGTAGTGTGGATCAGGATATATGGGGGGTGAGAGTATGGGGATGGGGGGTGGAGTGCTATGGGAGGGGGTATGGGATGGGGGGGGAGGGAAACCAATGGTGAGGGAGGCATTGTTATTGTGGATGAATGATTCTGTGTGTGTTATTGGGGATGGATGGGAGGTGGAGGGTTGGGGGAGAGGTGGGAGGTATACTAAGAATATGAGAGGGGTTTAGTTAGTTCTATCGGAGGGGGGGCGTCCTATGGGGAAAGAGTGAAATAAATTTATGAATCTATGTAAAATGATAGGTTTAAAAAGGTTGAGGGATATCATGCAGTTCCCCCTCCCTCAGCTGGGAACTACATGCCCTCAAGACCTGACTTATCCTTTGATAGGTTAGTGGAGTTCTGTTTAAAGACTAAAGTGAGTGAAACTAAAACTAGTTATATCTATAACTGTAGTATAGGATATTGTGAAAAAAGCCTAAGGACTATTAGGCTGGTGCTCCTTCATGAAGAATGGGAACACTGATAGTGATAATGATAGTGTGTTTAGACCTAAGAAATCTCGATCTGACTAAACCAAAGTTTACTAAAAATAATTTTGTCAAATTGGTGAGCAATGTGATATCTGTTAATAAGGGAAAAACACACATAGGCACGTTGAGTTATCCCAGAAAAGTGTAAAGTCCTAGGGGTAATAGAAGAAAACTGGATGGGATGATGATCAGAAACTGGGAATGGTTGTGTTTGTTTATAAAGAAAGCTTGTTTTGTTGCTGTGGGACGTTTAGCTATTTAATTTAAAGACTGTGATTTTCATGACATAAAAATGGTAGAAAAATAACCAGTGTTTTGTAGAAATCAATAAGGAAGGGTTACTAGGTCAAAGGGAAATTGCCAGTATGGGAACAATGCTTCAAAGGGTTGAGATCCGACCAAAATAACTTGAACTCACCCTCATCCTAAAAGGAAATTTTGTTCCACATACAGTTGCAACAATGTCAGGAAAAGTTCCAGTTAATGCTGCTTAAGCAAAGCCTTCCCAAGAGCAGCAACATCTAATTAGTACTTACAGGCATGTTAGTACTGCTACCCTAAATCAGAAAAGTGAATGATGCATTACCCACAACATATTCTTATTTTAAAGCAACAGATTCTCGTAAGAAGGGATTTTAACCAGAAAAGTCAGCAGCTTAAATAATAAGTATTATTAAAAAGTTAATACTGCTAGGGTTAACAATGTAACTACTGCTGGGCCAAAAGCAGTAGTTAGTGCTGCTAAGGGAAATAGGGAATATACTGTTAAGTCCTCATCATGCTAGATTTGGAGACCAACAGGGAACTGGCTATTGACTATATTCCGCAAGACGCAGTGGATCATACATGATTAGAGAAAGATTTTGACTAAGTGATCTCAAGGCAGACTCAAGTCAGCAATGGTTTTGTGTCCCAAGAGAACTAATTCTCTTGATGTGTTTGAGTGCAAGGTAATCCACGTATACTTACTAGGTATTCAAGGGATTTTAACAGTGGACTAAGCTTGAGGCATATGACAAATGGGAATAAGTCATTCCTTACAGATTATCAAGAAATGATGGTGGATTTGTTTGCATTAGAGGTAAGTCCTAAGGCATGGTAAAATTACTAGCAAGGTAAAATAAGACTAGTAAATTAGACTTTGATGATGTATACTTTGTAAAGGAACTTACAGTTTAACCTTTTTCTCTGTCTCACAAAATGTTGTGACAAGTGAAAAACAGTTGTTCTTTTCTCACTCGAGACTGAATATTTGTTCTATCTCCTGGACTTTAAGCTAAATGATGAAAGTCAAGTTTTGTTTAAGAATTTCCCAGACATGGGACAACATGTACAGTTTTTGATCTAATAGAATTGTTGTTCATTCAGGAGTTTAACTTATTTGATTTGCATAGAGCGCTACAATAGATGAGTCCTAATTTATGATGGAGGCCATGGCTCATTATAAATTTTACAACTATGAACAAGACTTGTGAGGGGAAACCTTGTAAGAGGTTTGCCTTCAAAGCTTTTTGAAAATAACCATACTTGTGTTGCTTGTCAAAAGGTAAAGCAACACAAAGCCTCTTGTAAGACCAAGCTTGTGAGCTATATCAGCCAACCCTTATAAATGTTGCACATGGACTTATTTGGGCCAACATCTGTAAGGAGTATCAATCACAAGATATATTACCTTGTTGCCACTGATGACTATAGTAGGTTTAGTTGGGTTTTCTTTTTAGCCACTAAGGATGAGACTAGTGGGATCCTTAAAACTTTTATAACTGGCATTGAAAACCAAATAAATCATAAGGTTAAAATCATCAGATGTGACAATAGAACTGAGTTTAAAAATAATGACATGAATCAGTTCTGTGGGATGAAAGGGATTAAGAGGGAATTTAGTGTTGCCAAAACTCGACAACAAAATAGAGTTGCTAAAAGAAAGAATAGGACACTAATAGAGGCAGCTAGGACTATGCTAGCAGATTCATTCTTACCTATTACATTTTGGCCTGAAGCAGTTAATACTGCTTGTTATGTTTAGAATAGGGTTTTAGTGACTAAGCCTCTCAACAAGACACCTTATGAGCTATTACATGGTAGACCACCTAGTATAATCTTTATGAGACCTTTTGGGTATCCTGTGACCATTCTTAATACCTTAGATCCTCTAGGAAAATTTGATGGGAAGACTGATGAGGGGTACTTGGTTGGATACTCTATAAATAGCAAGGCTTTTAAGGTATTTAACACTAGAACTAGGAAAGTAGAGGAGAACCTACACATAACCTTTCTTGAAAACAAACCCAATGTTGCAGGGAGTGGACCAGATTGGCTCTTTGATATTAATTTACTAACAAACTCTATGAATTATGAGCCAGTTACTGCATGGAATCAAACTAATAGGAATGCATGTATCAAAGATAATGTTGATGCAATACCTAGTCAACAATATATTCTGCTACAATTACTTCCTGATTGTCCACAGCTCAGAGGATGCAGTTGCTGATGATGCTGGTAAAAAGATTACTGAAGAACCAGCAAATAAGGGTAAAAGAAATGGTCAAGAAAAGGAAGGAGGAGCTTCAAATAAACAAGGTGACCAGCATGTGCATGATTTGAGAGCTGAATTGGATAAATTGCTTGCTCAACAGAAGGAAGGTTATGTTAATAACGCTAACAAAGATAGTACTATTAGTCCATCTTTTAGTGCTCCTGGGCAAAGTTTTGTTAATAATGATGATCTTCCAACTGATCCTCTTATGCCTGATTTGGAGGATACTACTGATCTTCCAACTGGTATCTTTAGTGGTGCATATGATAATGAAGATGTGGGTGCAGAGGCTGACCTCAACAACTTGGAAACAACCATGAATGTTAATCTTATTCCCACAACCAGAACTTACAAGGATCATCCTAAATACCAAATCATTGGAGACATAAATTCAGCTACTCAAACAAGGAGGATGACCAAGATTTCTGAAGAACATGCTTTGGTCAGTTACATTAACAAGCAAAAAATAACAAATCACAAAGATGATCAAAACTGCTTATTTGCCTCTTTTCTCTCACAAATAGAACCCAAGAAGGTGATACAAGCTTTGACAGATCCAAGCTGGGTAGAGGCAATGCAAGAGGAGTTGCTACAGTTTAGATTGCAGAAGGTTTGGACATTGGTAGATTTACCAATGGTAAGAGGGCCATTGGTACCAAATGGGTCTTTAGAAACAAAAAAGATGAGAGAGGAATTGTAGTTAGAAACAAGGCAAGACTGGTTGTACAAGGTTACACCCAAGAAGAAGGCATTAATTATGATGAGGTTTTTGCTCCTGTTGCTAGGATAGAAGCAATCAGGTTATTTTTTGCCTATGCATCATTTATGGGGTTTATTGTGTACTAGATGGATGTGAAGAGTGCCTTTTTATATGGTACTATTAAGGAGGAGGTGTATGTGTGCCAACCTCCTGGTTTTGAAGATCCACAGTTCCCTGATAAGTTTATAAGGGAGAAAAAGCTTTATATGGTCTACATCAAGCTCCTAGAGCCTGGTATGAGACCTTGTCTACCTACTTATTAAAAAATAGATTTAGAAGAGGTACTATAGATAAGACTTTGTTCATCAAGAAGAACAGAGGTGATATCCTGTTAGTATAGGTGTATGTTGATGACATCATCTTTAGATCTACAAAGAAGTCTTTATGTGTTGAGTTTGAGCAGATGATGCACAAGAGATTCCAAATGAGTTATATGAGGGAGCTCACTTTCTTCTTAAGGTTGTAGGTAAAGCAGAAAGATGATAGAATCTTCATCAGCCAAGATAAGTATGTGGTTGATATATTGAAGAAGTTTGATTTTGTCATAGTGAAGACAGTAAGCACTCCAATAGAGACTAATAAGGCATTTCTCAAGGATGAAGAAGCTGAGGATATGGATGTTCATTTATACAGATCAATGATTAGATCATTGATGTACTTGACAGATTCTAGGCCTGACATAATGTTTGATGTTTGTGCTTGTGCAAGGTTCCAAGTTACTCCTAAAGTCTCACATCTTCGTGCAATGAAGAGGATCTTTAGATACTTGAAAGGTCAACCTAAATTGGGCATTTGGTATCCTAGAGATTTACCATTTAACTTAGAAGCCTTTTCTGACAGTGATTATGCTGGAGCTAGCCTTGACAGGAAATCCACAACATGAGGTTGTCAATTTCTTGGCAAAAGGTTGATTTCATAGCAATGTAAAAAGCAAACTATAGTTGCCAACTCCACTATTGAGGCAGAGTATGTTGCTGCTGCTAATTGCTGTGGACAGGTGTTGTGGATCCAAAATCAAATGCTTGATTATGGGTTCAATTTCATGAACACCAAGATTTACATTGATAATGAAAGCACCATTTGTATTGTGAAGAATCTAGTGTTTCATTCTAAAACCAAGCACATTGAAATAAGGTACCATTTCATCAGAGATTGTTATGAGAAGAAGTTGATTCAGGTGATTAAGATTCACACAGACCACAATGTTGCAGATCTTCTCACAAAGGCTTTGATGTTAGCAGGTTTAACTTTCTAATTGCTAGCATTAGATTACTTAATCTCTGAAGTATTGTTTGCGGGGGAGGTTAATGTGTTTGGATAACAGTTCTTAACTTTTTATTCATGGGTTATGCATAAATATGGATCCTCATGACTTCTCACATGTCTATCTAGTCTTTTCTAGTTGCTTGTGATGAATAGAGGCATGTTGTTGTATAATTATTAAAGACAGAGTTAATACTGTTAGATATCTCTTAGTACTGCTGGACTTAGTTTATACTGCTGGATGAAACTTTGTACAAAAGTTGATGCTGCTAGGCTTAGTAGTGCTTGCTTGACAGGTGTTTAGTAATGGATTGATGATAGTATTAGGTTTCTACTGGTAACTATTTTGTGTATTACTGCTTCAATAAGTTAGTTACTGCTAGGCAAAAGTTAGTACTGTCGGGCAATGTTAGTATGTTGAGCCAAAATTTAGTAACTGCTTGTTACTGTTAATAATGTTCGGGGCATAACAAATTTTCATTAATTAATTATAACCGTTGAGATATTTTTTCAACAACTTTAGTTATAAGGGTCTATATTTGGATAGTTCTTGATCTTTCTTTTTCTTATAAGTTTTCTTCAAGATAAAGATTTAACTTTATTCAGTCGAGTCCAATAACACCTTAAGCTCTCTTTATGTATTATCTCCATTTAACTTTGCCAAACCCTCATACTCTCATCAACGAACTTAAACCCAGAACCCTTTAATATTCAATCACTATATGGCGGATTTGAAGTTTGTCGATCAACATAATATGGTTGCTTGTTTGGAAAATACAAAGGAGAACACTGAGTTTCATCAGATAGTGGACTTCCTCTCTACATGTTCGATCAATTATGCTCTTACTGTAAGTCCCACTACATATGCTTCTTACATTGAATAGTTTTGGAATACTGCCACTTCCAAAATAATCAATTCAGTAAAGCAAATACATGCTATTGTTGATGGCAAGGTTGTGGTCATATCAGAATCATCAGTGAGAAGTGATCTTCTTTTTAATGATGAGGATGGTATTGCTTGCCTAACAAATGATGAAATTTTTGAAAACCTTGCATTGATGGGATATGAACAGCTTTCTACAAAACTTACTTTTCAAAAAGGTTCATTCTCTCAATGGAAATTTCTGGGTACATACCATCCTTCATTAATTTAGTGCAAAAATCAAACTGCTTGGAAGTGAATTTTCAAACTAATGTGGTTTAGCAGTTTATATGTTTAGCAAAGGGTTCAAAATTTAATTTTTCTAAATTAATTTTTGATGGTATGTTGAGGAACTTGGATCCAAAGAGATTTTTAATGTATCCAAGGTTTTTACAACTCTTTTTGAATAACCAGCTTAAAGATTTACCAGAACCTTTATTGTTTACTTATGAGGACACCCACAACAGTTTAAAAAAGGTTTTCTCTATATGGCAAGGAAATGTAAAAAAAAATTTAGGAAAAGTTACTCCACTTTTGACTCCATGTTGGTGCAACAAAAACCAAGCACCTGGAGGGTGTAGGTTCCGCAATACCCTGAACTCAACCTAACCCAATGATTCACCTCTCCTTAAGATGATTTAACGGATTTACCGGGATTCACATCTAGAGTGATGAAGAGGACTGTATGGAATATCATGATTGATTTATATAGCGTTTGTACCACCCACACCCCATGATTCACCTCTCTCAAGAGGTAACACACCTGGAAGTGATGAGGGTTAGAATGGAACTAATTCAGGAATTGATTGGAAACCCTATAACCTCCTGACAAAAAGGGTTCCTTGCCTTATCTGATGACAATAGAATATTTGACCGCTCAGAGAGGATAGTAGACGATTCACCTCAGATTGAAATGAGGGGATCAAGAGGCTAGAAAAGAAGAGAAAATGCCAGAACTTGAACTCCAACTGATAAAACATATAAGAGAAGATAGAGAACTGAATTTTGTTTAAAGGCAGAGTTGAGACTTCTACTGACAAAAGTTTGGGTGAGGATGCATCCAAACAGGGGAGGAATGATGATAAAACAGAGGAGCTTAACCTGACTGATGGGGCTGATACAAAAGTGATTATGGAAGACAAGGGTAGTGGTGAAAAAGGTGGTAGTACTGCTGATCAAGTTAGTACTGCTAGGCCAGAAGTTAGTGCTGCCAGTGTTCCTGTGAATGTTAGTGCTGCTACTCCATCTACTCCTCCTACAACAAGAACTATATTTGGTGATGAAGATCCTTCTTAGTGCTCTAGGACATTGTAAAGATGAGGGAAGTGAGAAAACGCAATGGAAAATGAAACAGGATTAGTTCTCATAAGATGAGAAGAACCTCTGACTAAAAGATAAAATACAATACTTGCAACCTCTTCAACTATTGATCTAAAAACTAAGGTAAATGTGTACTGGTTGAAGAAGAACCTGAGAAACCAGTAAAAGTAAAAAGAAGGGATTAAGGGTTAGCTCAAATTGAAAGTGATGCAGAGTTAGCTCAAAGATTACATGAGGAAGAATTAGCAGAGTTGGACATAGCACAAAAAGAAAGACAAAAGCAAGAAGGAAGCTACTAGTGCTTGCTTTAGTTGAAGAGGTTGATTAAAATTTAAGCAGAATAAATGTTGATCGGGAACTAGCTGAAGACTGACACATGAAGAGCAGAAACGTACGAAATTGATGAAAGAGCCAGATATGTTAGCTGAAATTCTTTTGAACTAAGAAGAAAGAAAATGATTAGGCAGCAAAAAGAGCAGAGGGCAATAACGAACATAAACCACCTACAAGAACTCAGTCAGGAATAGGCATAATTACTTACCTACACATATGGGTAAGTACTACGTCCTAAAAATAAAGCACAAGAATCTTTGAAGAAGTTCAAAAAAGTTATGTGAAAGAGACAAGAAAGTGGATTGATGACTTCTATGCCTATAGATGTGACCGTCAACAGCAAGCAGAAAGCACGAAAAGAGACAAGAGCAGATTTTAAAAAAGAAAGTTCCAAGAACAGACCTAGAAGAGGATAATGCTTGCTGAAAAAAGAGAAGCTTAGAGATAGTATAGATGTAGTTCCAGGGTGATGTTGCTATTGATGTTGAAACCTCTTGGCCACCCAAAATATCCAATTGTTGATTGGGAAGGACACATATTTTAAATGAAAAATATGATGTCTTATCAAATCGTGTGTTGGCAGAGCAGAGTATTTAGATGTTCCAAAGAATTACATAAGTATGTCATCTATAGTAGGAATGCGCTTGTTGATTTTTGAACAATTACAAGATTGTGATAGATCTACATAGGGCTGGGTCCTGTATGATAAATATTGAGATAACAAGTCCAGAAGGATATGACTTGTTATTTGGCGGAGATTGAGATCCCATACTTGAGCCTAATGAGAAGCGGAATATGGTAATGAATAAAGAGGATACATACTTGTTAAGCTATAGATTGTTTGACTCGTGTGGAGTTCATTTGACTATTGATGACATACTAGAGTTGCTGTATTAAATGAGGATGAGAAGAAATATCGTCTAACTTAATAAAAGCTTTCAAGGATGCTAATAGAAGGACTAGAGGGTGATTGGAAAGTGAGATGGCATTTGAGCTTTCAAATGTACAAGATCACAACATTCAGAAAATAGGAAGAGAGTTTGGTACATCCTCCTGTTGATCAAGATGTTGATACTGAAGATACCTTTGATGTTTAACAAGGTGAATATCAAGTTTTAGGGGAGGTATTGTTAGAGTTGAAGGGCTTTGAAGTTTACTTACTGTTAGTTTTGAGAAGTTAATACTGCTGGTTTAAAGTTAGTGTTGTTGTTGAAGTAAAGAAAATCGTATATGTTATTAGTAATGCTAGCAATAATTGTTAGTGATGCTCAGTAACATTGTTTGTATTGCCAGTAGAGTTATACTGTTAGTTAATACATAGTGTTGTTTGTCTCTGTATAGTTCAGTATTGCTATTATTGATATGCATGAGTTAAATTAGAATTAGATATGCATCTTATCATTTATACGCGTTTTGTATATCCCATTAGGGTCTTTCTTGGTGTATAAAAGGAACCCTAAGGCATAGATCAACATATATAAAGTCCTTTCTTAGTTTTTCATAGCTCTCAAGGTTTTGTAAACCCTAACACTGTCAAAGAGTGTTCGTATTATTATATTAGAGTTATTGTTATGGGTATATTTTTTTGTGTGTCAATAATAGTCATTATGTTTATTCCTTCTAAGTGGTATTAAACTAGATTCTGCATAGTTTATATAGTAGTCACTGTTCACTCAAAGTTTTAATCTTAGTTGCCTTTGTATTTTATTCCAATAGGTTACTAAACATTACATCATGCTAAGGAGTTCAAGATCTGTTCAGTGGGTATCAGATAATTAATCTTTTTAGGTAAGAACAGGGTCGTTCTAAGGGATTTGAAGTAAGTATTTAATAATCGATATAACCGACTTTAAACAATTTTGTAAAAAAACTTTTTAACAGTGATAATAACGATGACTACTAGCGATAGTTGAAAAAAAATTTATAAGTGTGGGAAATGTTTGAATATGGAACCATTTAACTTACAAAAGGTTTTCTGTCAGAAAATATTTTGGGCAAATTTAATTTAATTAGAAATCAAGTCGTATATTTAGTACACTAGACAAATGTGTCACTCAACATAGTTTAGTTACTTTATTATATCATAAAACTTATTTGTTTACTCTAATTTACGATATATGGACTTTCTCGACACAAACGATAAAGATCATAGAAACAATCTTTAAAACCACCAAAGAGTCATAACGGGTTTTCCGACCATAATATCGATTTGATTTATTATCTAAGATGATAAGCAAAAATTGATAAGATATTCAGGTTTGGGCAACATTAGCTTGAGTTAAAGAGTTCCATGATCATACCAAAACACTTTATTTCATTATAATAAATACCCATTCACCGAGTAGTAATTAGAGGACGTTTTAGCCTCCTATGGCTTAAGTGGTTCATAAAAATAGCTTGATTCAACAATAACTTTCCATTATTTCACTAACTTGTCCGATAATGATGATCTTCTTCGTTCTGGTTTTGATTGATCTTGATTTTCTCCAAGAGGGGTACGCGGGTGTTTAATGTTTTTATGGATGTTTAGATAGAAAAGGGCTTTATGACGGGAAGAGTGTGTGTTGAGATTGTTATAAGAAGAAATGAAGAAAGGATGATTTAGAATTTGCTTTGAAATTTGTCCCCCTATTGTATAGGTTGTGTGAGGGGTGAAAGTCGACGGTGCCACAAGAGAAGAATATATGTGCGCGTCGTACTTGGTGAAGAATGCGAGGGAATTACATGTTTAAGTGGCGGCGCACTAAAGGAGAATATTGTACGCGTACTTGGGGTCTTTACATGTTGTGTAGCATTAAAGTCTTCTTTTAATCTTTCTTAGTCAGATGGGAAGTGCGGCGCGCACAAAAATAGTAATTTGCGGCGTACTCTGAGGCTAGCTGACTAGGAGTATTGCTGATGTTTTGACTTAGAGAGTTCTTTATTTTATGAAATAATGAAGGATAAGTGCTCTAGCCGCACTCAATTGGTAGGTGTGCGCACAACTTTTGTACTTTGAAGAGCGTGTCTCTTTATCTTTTCTTTGTAGTATTATTTTCCTTAGCAAATGAAATACGTATATCTTTGTTTTTTTCTCGTTGTTGTTTTAGCTCGGAACATCTATCAAGGGTGAACCGTGCACAGCGCAATTTATGATATTAGAAGTATCTGAAATGTTTAGTGAGGAAATATACTCAAATATTTAGACAAATACGCCTCCAAAAAACTTGCATAATTTAGGCATTATCAAATCCCTCCACACTTAGCTGTTGCTTGCCTTCAAGAAATCAAAGCAAGAAAATGAAAATCATTTATCGTGACTGGAGAAAGTATTGGAGTTTCTAGCAAGTGTTTACAGGTTTAGATAACGTTTCTTTAGCATTAGACATATATACAGTAGCACTCACAGGGGATAAATGAGTTTGATTTAAATTCTCTCAAGACACTCAGATTGGTTTTTTATATTTTGTACCGGATGATCCACTTCAATTTGTCACAGTCCATCATTTTTAGACATACTACCATAGGCTTGTTAATGACACCATTAACCTGATCGAAGAGTCGGAAACTTGATTACTGAAATCGGGTGCATATACTAATCTTATTGTGCCGGGGAAACTTAAAGCCTTTTTTCTTTGAACTACTGTTTATATGTATCATATATGTGCGTATATATATGTATATTCTTTATAATATATTATATACTTATATATATATACTTATATATATACTAATAATGAATATATAATCTTCGATTATAGTTATTTGGGCAACATATGAGAATAACTAAGGTAGCAGACAGAGACTTCATCTTTTAACTTTAACTTCTTTACTTAGATATTTCAGCAACTTAGCACCAAGGGAGTGATGCAAGTACAGGATACTTGTGAGATCTACATGATTCAATACACTTATGATTAGAGTTCAGGCTTCGAATCTTGTAAAGGTTGATCATTTAGCAACAAGTGTAGAGCTTTATCAAGGATCAATATAATATATTATCAACACAGATTACAATGCTCCAGAAAAGGGCGACTAAAACCACATATACACCATCAATATAACGATTAGAATAGAGTAATATGATTTGCTCCTCCTTAGAACTCGAATCGCTAAGCTCAAAGGCATCAATTTATGCTTGTGGTTCCAAAGGGTGGGTACCCGAATTTTAAGGCCTTGATAAATTTCACAAATTAGATGGACTGGTTGTGTAGCTTCAGTTGAATTTGTCAATCCCGGTTGGATTTGTCGTACTTTAGAGCTTTTTTTATTTTTGTAGCATATATATGTATAAGGTATTTTTGTTTTGTCGGTATCAAGTTGGTTAAAATTTTGAGGGCAAACATGGAGGGATATGATTATTTTTCCTATTGTGGCTCCCGCTCCACCCTTATAGCTTGGAAGATGCCCTCATGTGATAATAATAATAGGATAAAATTATGGGAAATTAAGGGGAAAGGTACTTTACAGGGGATAGAGAAATTGATAGTTATGCGAGAGGAGCTATCCATTGAGCAGACTTCAATAAACTTTTCCAAATCTTCAAGGCTATATAATTGATAAAAGTAAAAAACACACAAAAGCACACAAAAAATAAAAATATTTTGGTTGTTTTTTTAGACGAAATAAAATAAAGATATGAATTGGAAGATTGGATGAGGGACTTCTCCAACACGTAAGTGAAAGCACGGGTTAGCCTCGAGAAGCGTTAATCTTTAGAGAGTCATTAGCTCGACTCGAACCTGGTGAGTCATTCTTTAGCGAGAAGAGAAGGGAGTAACTGAGTACCTATTG
The DNA here is from genome assembly GCA_026074375.1 of Tanacetum coccineum. Taxonomy (NCBI): domain Eukaryota; kingdom Viridiplantae; phylum Streptophyta; class Magnoliopsida; order Asterales; family Asteraceae; genus Tanacetum; species Tanacetum coccineum. Next base: position 18,651 of record BQNB010031454.1, on the reverse strand, counting down.
TCCATTAATCTGCTTCTTCCTTGGTATAGTCTTGAGGTCATATGGCCATTAACAATAAAATGTTTTTTTCTATTCTTTATCACATAGAGTTCCACTATACCTGATGCGCTATTTATGTTTACACTACATTTGGTTAGCCAAGCGATTCTGAGTTTCGACTATTTGAATTTATTACATGGAGTGAAGAGAGCGGAACCTTGTTTCCATGTTTGAAATTTCTTTACTCATTTCGTAGTTTTTCTTCCGCTCCAGACTTTGGTTTCTTGCTTTCTTTAATCGATAGAGTTTTCATAGGGCTTGATGACTAAGTTCATCTAATCTTGTCATTGAAACATTCGTATTTCGCTAAGCAGCGATCTCATAAATCTTGGATTTGCAAATTCGTCATGCGATCCAATATGCACGGTGTTTAATTTAAATGGTAAGTGGCAGTTCTTTCTATATATGAGTTTATAGGGTGTGGTCCCGGTAGGTGTTTTGTAAGCAGTACGAAAAGCCCACAGAGCGTCATCAAGTTTTTTGGACCCACATGGAAGGATTATCTTTACAGTCTTTTTTAAGAATTCTTTTAAGATAAACTATGTTTAGTGTTTTCAGAAATATGACATTGTTGGAGGGTGTATATGATGTAGCGAAAAGAGGTGGTTAAATTTATCTTTTCATTAATTTTTTCTCCATTAATTTTATTGCTCGCAGAACGTGAGTAAGTGGTCGAATGATTTGCTTGTTGGGCATTTTCGATCAATGGCATTGAATTAGTTATCTTTAAGGAACATTGACAACAAGTAGGAGCTCATTGGTTGGTAAAAGCATGAGCTTAGGGGGGACACATTTAGTTACTGTAATCTAACAAACGAAAAGAATCTGTATTTAAATTTTATGCGTTTTAGGAATGGTCTCATAAGGTTAAGATACCCCAACATATAGCGAAATTTTTTTCGAGCATATTTGCAATGTTGTTTAAGGGTCAATCTCATATGGTGTATTTGATTGTATTTCCGATTTGGCTTGCTTCGCACAAATTTTGAAGACTAGTGTATGAGCTTCCGTTATGATTCGCCTCGGCCTGTAAAATTCTGAATCTAGGACCTTCTTTAGCAGTGCAACTTTGGTCCATAAATGTCACCGGTTTTGGTTCCGTGGTGACATTGATCTATAGATTGTTCGGGGTTTCTAATTCGTGATAACCAGCGTTTGTTCATTCCGTCAGAAGCATACTTTGAAGTGGGTACAGGTTCCTCCAGACAGTTAGTAGTTTGAGGTCAGAGAAGAATTGTTTTTTTTGTTGAACGTCATCACCTTTTTGGTATATTATCAGCTACCAAGTGTTTGGCAAAATTCTGCAGTGAACCCCATGGTTCTATCTTTGGTGGTAATTTCCTTTAAGGTTTTCTCCAGGAAAGTTATCGATCCAATTCATGTCATCACTTGACTCGTCGTTTTCAAATATTGAGACAAACGTGGTCTGCGGACGACATTTTTCGTTTGTATCCTTTTCTTATCCTTGAATTTTCTATAGTCAATTCTTGTAAGAGTAGGCATAAAGAATAAGACGTGAAATTAACTATCTTGTTCTTGATATTGCTTTAGAGCTCGTATGATCGGTATTATGTCGAACGATCATTTTTTGATAGGAATAAGATAAGATCTAAATTTGTCGGAACTGCAATAAAATACAAACCATAAGTTCTTTTTAGGTTACGGGTTACATTCAAAAGAGTGTAGATCTGTTTTGTGAGCGGGAGTGTAGAGTTTTGCTGATTGCGAGTAGATGCGGGCGAAAGTTTGTCTACCATCTTTTTGACCTAAGGCAGCTCCAACTGCGTAATCACTCTTGTCATCAGTACATAAGTTTTCAAACGGAAATATTCTTAGTTTGAGGCTCTACGATCAACTAGAAGCTACCCTGTGTGTTTCTCTTATCAAGTATTTCAAATTCGCTTTTTGACATCATCTGTTGAATCAAATGGAGTATCCTTTCCAAGCAGTTTAGTTTAGAGGTTCTCGAGCAATCTTTGAAAATCTCTTAATGAAGAGTCGTATTAACTTGGCATGTTACCAAGAAAGCTTTCTAAATCCTTTGATCATTAGTAGGGGTGGAAGTTTTTATGATTACTGACGTTTTTCTTTTGTCACTTCAGAAGTCCGGCGCTAGTCACTTTGTATCCAAAGCAACAATTCCTTATTTGACTCCATGGAAGTGACATTTTCCACATATTAAGGACAAGATGAGATCCTTTAACAATGCTAGAGCATTTTATGAAAGATTGTTTAGGATTTTGTCGAAAGATTCTCCAAAAGACGGAAAAAATGTCCATTGACTTCGATGGATTTTTTTGTATCATGTCGTGAAAGATTGCCATAACATGCGCATCTTTGGAACTGTAGCTGGGGGCTATCTGCTATACGCCCAAGAGGCATTCAACCTATAAAGCGTATGTTCGAAGGTACATGTGAATGTTGTTTTTTTCTTGGGTCGATAAGGATCGCGTTAGGAATTTTAACACAATATCTAGAAACCGATCTGATTGGTAAACAGAAAGATTTAATTTCCTGCGAGTTCTTTCTAACATTTGATCGCCATAAACGGGCAAAGGAAATTGTCGATCATTTTCGCAGTTTGCTTCAGCTGAGTAGTACGATAATCGATGCATGCCTCGCAAACCCGTGACAGTTCTTGTTGGAAGAACAAGTTCAGCAGTTTTTGTTGTGATCAACTAAACCCTCAAGGACGGATCGGCAATCGGGCATAGTTAATACGGTATCCGAGAGTTCACGCGATTTCCTTTTTCTGAATCAAACGTCTTGCATATTTAGATTGAGTGCTTCTCCTTGTTTTGTTGGACAACCTGGTTTCTCTTTGTCATCTCCAGACAGGTTTGTTCTTATGTTTGCAAGAATGATGGACAGATACTAGGAATGTCTGTCATTTTCCAAGCAAAGGCTTCCTTATGTTTTTTAAGGACGGATACAAGTTTGCTTTTGTTTTGAGCAAAGAGTTTAGATGATATGATCACTAGAAGAAAAGATGGTTCTTCCAAGAATACATATTCTAAATATCAAGTGAAGGGTGTTTAAATCAAGACCCGTAGGAGGTCTGACTCGAGAGATGTTTTGATTTTATATTCCTGTGTTGATGGTTGATTTTCGACATGGTGGATTTCCGCTTCGCATATATCGGATTCAGATTAAGGATTTTCATCGGCAGTCATTGCCATGAATTCATCGAATTCAAAAAAGATTTCTTCTTCGAGAAGGGTTACTTCGATGGAGTGGAGGATTTTGCTTCCTTCGTCTAGAAGAGCATCGAAATTTTTTACTAAGATTTCATCGATAACATCGATATTAAAACATGTATCATCGTTTGAGTAAGAGTGTTTCATCGCAGAGTCGATATTAAAGATCATTCGTTCAGTCCCAACTCCAAGAGTGGGTTATTTCATGTTTAACTCAAAAATACTGCTATCCACAGTGTGGAAGGAAAAACGGTTGTCCCAAGATGAGGGGAACTTTGCTGTCTTCTTTCATTTCGAGAATAACGAAATCAACCAGAAAAGTGAATTTACCAACTTCAACGAGCATATTTTCAGCTATTCCAACAGGGTATTGGAATGATCTGTCAGCTAATTTTACGCTCATTTTGGTAGGTTTAAGAGTTTCAAGAGATAGTTTTGCATATAAGGAATATGTTTTTGTTGAAATTACATAGAATAAGAATATCTTCCAATGGGCGTTATCGAGTTTTGGTGGAACTTTATTTTGGATCATCGCTGAACTTTCATCGCTCAAGAAAGCGGCAGAAATTTGTTCTATTTTATGTTTGTTGCTTATGAGTTCTTTGAGGAATTTTCCATAGTCAGGCATTCCGGCTAATTACAGTCAACAAGAGGTACGGTGATATATCGGGTCAGCTCGGATCATATGTCATAGAAATTTTGCAGTATTGGCCTCTAATTTTTTCTTTTACATAAGGGATTGAGGTTATGGGGATACTTTTATTTGTATGGTTTATACGGTAACGGTTGTTCTTTGACTGGTTTTGGTGGCGTTTGAGTTTTTTGGTTTAGTGTGTAGGTTCATCGGCTTCATCATCAATATCGAAGGTTTTATAGGATGTTCGTAAGTTATTGTGTGGAATCATCCAGGTTTGATCCGAATGGGATTTATAGGATTTACCAATTTGCTTGTTGATTACGGCATGCACATTCGCTCATTACGAGCTTGCGGTGGTTGGTAAGCTTGTGAGTTGCTACCTCGGGGGTTTGGTTGAGTGTTGCTTGGAAGAGATCCAGAAGGTCGACCAGATTGCTTGTCAGCGAGTCTGTCGAACTTAGTTTCGAGGTTTTGGATTGAAGCTTGATGATTTTTTGCTACTGTTTCGAGTTGAGTTTTGAGGTCCATGAATGTATCTTTGACAAAGGCGTTAGTTTATTGTTGAGACTTCATGAAATCATTGAATTATTTTTGAAGATCGTAAGGTTTATCATCGTTGTTGGATCGGTAGTTGTCTCGGTGGTAATCATTTTGTCCGCTTGAAGCCAATCTAGATACGCGATTCGAATATTCGGTCGCGTGGTAACATTGTAAAAAACAAGTCTTACACGAAAGTTTCGCCTATGAATTTAGCTTCGTCTATTACGTGGGACATAGGCATGTCGCATCACTGCGTATACGATCAGCTTTGTTGGTTTGTTTTAGCATGAACGATTTGGAGTTCTTTTGTAAACTGAAGCATCCATTTTTATGGTCATGGCATCCATTCGGGCCATAATTTTAGTCAGTAGATCGGACATTATCTGCTACCTCATCGGCGAAAGAAACAGTTCTTACTTAGAAGAGATGATTTATGTAGTTTTTTAATTTATTAGGTCCTATCGGCTTTGGTAAAAACTTATTCTTTGAGGAAGCTGATAAGCTTTGATTTGGTGTTTTATAGAGAAAAATTACACCAGCTGCGGCCCATTTAGAACTTCTTTGGGTTTATATCGCTGAGACCATGATTATAAGATTTTTGAATAATATTGCCTTTGGTCTGATTTTGTACCATGGTAGTTTTCGGAGCATTCCTTCGATTACGAAGCCAAGCATTGGTTGGAGATTCATTTTCATGTCTGAGAAAAGACAGGATTTCTCTAGGAGTCGGTCGAAAAGTGCTTAAGGAAAGAATTCGGCTAATAAAAGGGTTGAAGTGTCATCCCACTGTTTACATGGTTCATTCGTTGAGTTCGTCCAGCCATGTTTTTGCTTCTCTAGTGAGTGACAGGGGAAACATCATCAAGCGGACAGCTTTATTTTTGGTATCTCTGTATTTAAACATATCGCAAATTCCAAGGAATTCATGAATGTGTTTATGAGGATTGGTTTTGGTGCTTCCATCAAATTGGTTTCCTTTGACGAGAGTCAAATGGTTACCTTTAATAGCAAATTCGTTTGCGGTTTTAGGAATAGTGGATTGTTCCGAACGGGTTAGTCAGAGCGACAACTCATCGGTCGGCAACCAACATGGGTTCATATCCATTGGATCATACATTTCGAAGAATAGATCAAAGAAAGTGACGGATGTTTTGATTGTGAGAATGACGGATAGTATATTCTCGGGTGTTGAGGTGGATTGTTTCTTTGATCTTATGGAACTCTTCTGTTTCTATCGACGAAGTCTTCGATTCAGAGTACGTTTTTAGGTTTCGGTAAAGGTTTTCATCAGTTCCAGAAATTGGAAGCAGTGTAGATCCCAAAGGAGAAAATTGTTTTGGCGTCAGGTTTTGCCAGGAAAAACTGACGGTAATTTTTATGGAAAATGAGGGGGAGTTAAAGAGATTTTCCAGAGTTTGACTACAGAACAACTAAGAAATCCCCGGCAACGGCGCCAAAAACTTTGATGTGTTTCAAAAGCTTTAAATTTATAAGACTGAAAATACCGGACAATTATATGGAAACACACGGGTAAAAGTATAACCCACGTATGCAGTATAATCTTTTTAGGTAAGACCAGGTCGTCCACAGGGATTAGAGTAGTGTTCGAATAATCAGAAAGAAAATAGACTTTAACAATTTTGAAAATAACTTTAGTTTTATCAATGATAATAAAGATGACTACTCGGATAGTTGAGAATAATTTATAAGTGTTGGAAATGATTTGACCTCGAAGATGGGACTTTAATTTATAAAAATGATTTCTCGTCAGAAAATGTTTTTACGAATTAACTTGATTAACTTAAGACTTATATTTAGTTAACTAGACCAAATGTGTCACTCAAATAATCCAGTTATTATTATATCAAAACTTATTTTGTTTATCAATTTACGAAAGTGGATTTCTCAGCACAGACGTTAAAGACCATAGACAAATCTTTAAAACCACATAGATCATAACGGATCTTTCGACCTATACCGATATGATTATATAATCTAAGTTGATAAGCAAAAATAGATAAGATAAGATATAACAGGTTTGCAACATAAGCTTAAATTTAAAGCGATCAAGATTATACCAAACACTTATTCATTATCGTAACTTCAACGAGTAGTCATGAGAGATTTAGCCTCTCATGGCTAAGGAATTCATAACAAAAGCACACTTTACATAAACTTCCATTATTTCAACAACTAGGTAAGAAAACTTCTTCGTTCTTGATCGTTAGATCTTTTTCTTCAAAGGAAAAGGTGTTTCTTGGTGTTTTGGTTAATGGAGGGAAAGTATGTGTGTGTAAAATGGGATAGAATGTGAGGAATGATTGTGAGGAGGGATGCCTTGAGGATGAAAATTCGTCCTTAATTTATAGGCAAGATTGGGTGCAAAGTGCGGCGCACTTAGGAAAAAGTGCGGCGAACTTTGGGAGTGAATGCGATTACATTTAATGACTTTTACTGGAAGTGCGGCGCACTTACAAAAAAGTGCGGCGGTTTTGGGGAGTTAATGTAGGTGCATTTAATGGACTTTAATTCTTCAAACTTTGGGAAAATGTGCGGCGGTTTTGGGTTTCAGGAAAGTGCGGCGCACAATGTAGCAAGTGCGGCGGACTTCTTAAACTTTGGCTAGATATCTTTTCTTTTCTTGTATTCGTCTCCCAAAGTGTATAGATTCATGAGCTTGGGTCCCTAGAGTCTTCAAGTGAACCTATAAGGAATTCAAGTTTAATTAAGTACCAAAAGTTCACGAGAAATGATAGAATAAACATAAAATAACGCCATAAAAACATGTATAATTTGGGCGTTATCAGCAACCTAATTAAATATAGGTTGAATAAGAAATATATGTATTTGAAAATAAATACAACAATGTATTTTATAATGTTAGATCATCACCTAATAGTTTTAGTTTTTGTTTATAAGTAAAAATAATGTTTACGTTACGTTCGTCATTTAATGTCTAAGTATATACACTTGTAAAAATATTCTATTAGTCCGAAAATTAATTATAGTCAATTACGCTTGATCTACTATATTTATTATTTATATAACAACACCATGTATTTAGTTCGATTAATTTATAAAGTTTAAACGTGTATAGTCCAAATATTATATATGTGATACTATATTATTTCTTAAAGTTTTTATAGTCCAAACGGGCCCGAAAACAATCGTAAACACTAAATTAAATTCCAAATCAGCATCTACATTTTATAAAAAGTGTGCAGGAAATTTTATATAAAAGTTATCTAGTTTTAATGAAGATTATCTCACTTTTAATACACTTTTAGGCTTCGAAACTCCGAGATACATTTCATGTGATAGGCTTCGGTCTAGTAAATTATGATTAAGCACAAGTTCTAGAGCTTCTAAATTACCGCCTCTCTCAAATATAATTTTCAACCAATACCAATGTTCCAGAAAAGGTGACAAAGACCATACGTACACATCCGTAACGATAGAATAGACACAAGAATGCACTCAAACTTTAAACTCGAACAAGCTAAAGCTCAATTATCTTAGGTACCAAAGGTGGATACCCGAATATTTTTAAGGCTTAGATTTCTCACAATTTAGTGGACTGGGGTATGCTAGCTATAATGTCAATCCGGTTGGACTTGCCTTACTAAGAGCATTTTTTAATTTCAAAACATATAATAAAATATTAATTAGAAATTTTTTAATAGGGAAAACATAGAGGGATATGATTAATTTTTCCTATTTGGCTCTCCTCCACACTTAAGTTGAACATTGCCCTCAATGTGATAACTGATAATAGAGATAAAATAGGGAAAATTAAAAGAAAATGACACTTCTCGGGGTATAGAGAAATGCATAGCTATACGCTTAATCTTGAGCATACGTCATAATTTTCCACATCTTTTAAGCTAGAGTGCTTGCGTAAAAGCTCACAAAGAGAAAATATTTTTATTGATTTTTTAAAAATAAAAATAAAAGATATTTGTAGAAGAATAGAGGAGGAACTCCTCCACACTTAAGTGAAAGCACGGGTTGCCTCCCGAGAAGCGCTTAACTTTTAAGAGAGTCGTTAGCTAGACTCGTATTCCGGGGGTCATTTGTTTGGGAAAAAAGGAGTGACTGCTTCCCTTGGGTCATTATCTTCTTCGTGATATAGTTTGAGTCGGTGACCATTGACTATGAATGTCTTTCCATCTTTTCCATATAGTTCAACATATCCGGATGGATATTGATGTTTCACTACATAAGGTCCCAACCATCGAGATCTAAGTTTTGGTTGTTTAAATTTGTACTTTGAGTGAAAAAGTAGGACTTTATTTCCTTGCTTGAATTCCTTTCTCATTCGTAATTTTCTGTCATGCCAGACTTTGGTTCTTTCCTTGTATAGACGAGAGTTTTCATATGCTTGGTATCTAAGTTCGTCTAACTCGTGCAATTGGAACATTCTTTTCTCACCAGCAGCGATTAAATCTGGGTTGCAATTCTTTAGTGCCCAGTATGCACGGTGTTCAATTTCAAATGGTAAATGGCAGTTCTTTCCATATATTAGTTTGTATGGTGTGGTACCGGTAGGTGTTTTGTAGGCAGTGCGAAAAGCCCACAGAGCATCATCAAGTTTTCTTGACCAAATAGCAGGATTGTCTTTAACAGTTTTTTCAAGAATTCTTTTAAGAGCCCTGTTCGTGTTTTCAACTTGACCACTGGTTTGAGGGTGATAAGATGTAGAGAAACGGTGATTAACTCCATATCTTTTCATGGTTTTTTCCATTATTTTGTTACAGAAGTGGGTACCTCGGTCGCTGATTAGAGCTTTGGGCATTCCGAAATGGCAAAATAGCTTCTTCAGAAAGGTGATTACTACTCGGGCGTCATTGGTTGGTAAAGCTTGAGCTTCGGCCCATTTAGATACGTAATCTACGGCGACTAGAATGTATTCAAACTTATATGATTTCGGGAACGGTCCCATAAAGGGTCCGATACCCCATAGTCAAAAATTTTCACATACCTTGTAATGTTTTCAGAGGGCATCTCATCACGTTTTGAATAATATTTTGGTCTTTTTGGCATGCTTCACCTAAGCGGACAGAGTATGAGCTTCTTTTAGATTGTTGGCCAGTAAAATCCCTGACAAGGACTTTTTTAGGCAGTTATGTTTGGTCCATAATGTCCACCTGTTGGTCCGTGGTGACATTTATCTAAAATGGTTCGGGTTTCTGGTCCAGATATACAACGTCTGATCATACCATCGGAACATACTTTGAAAAGGTAAGGTTCCTCCCAAAAGTAGTGTTTGAGGTCAGAGAAAAATTTATTCTTTTGTTGATATGTCATCCCTTTTGGTATAATATTACCGACTAGGTAGTTTGCAAAGTCTGCGAACCACGGTTCGTCTTTGGTGTTGATTTCCATAAGAGTTTCTCCGGGAAAGTTATCATCGACTTCACTATCATCGCTTGTCTCATTGTTTTCAAGTCGGGATAAGTGATCGGCTGCAACATTTTCGGTACCTTTTCTATCTTTGATTTCTATGTCGAATTCTTGTAGAAGTAAGATCCATCGAATAAGGCGTGGTTTAGCATCTTGCTTTTTGAATAAGTGCCTTAGAGCTGAATGATCGGTATGAACAATAGTTTTTGAGAGAATAAGATAGGATCTGAATTTGTCAAATGCAAAAACTACAGCCATAAGTTCTTTTTCGGTTACGGTGTATTTTTGTTGAGCGGAATTAAGGGTTTTGCTTGCGAAGTAGATCGGGTGAAAGTTTTTACCATCTTTTTGACCTAAGACGGCTCCTACAGCGAAATCACTTGCATCACACATAAGTTCAAACGGAAGATTCCAGTTCGGGCTTACGATCACAGGAGCACATGTGAGTTTCTCTTTCAATGATTCAAAAGCTTTTTGACATTCATCGTCGAATTCAAATGGAGTATCTTTTTCGAGCAGTTTAGTTATAGGTCGAGCAATTTTCGAGAAGTCTTTAATGAAACGTCAGTAAAAATCGGCATGTCTGAGAAAGCTTCTAACACCTTTGATATTAGTAGGGAGTAGAAGTTTTGAGATCACATCAATTTTTGCTTTATCGAATTCAAGTCATGTACTGGACACCTTGTGTCCGAGCACAATTCCTTCTTTGACCATGAAATGACATTTTTCCCAGTTTAGGACGAGATGAGCATCTTTACAACGTTGGAGCATTTTATCATGGTTGTTTAGGCATGTGTCAAAAGAGTTTCCAAAGACGGAAAAATCGTCCATGAATACTTTGACTCATTCTTCAATCATATCGTGAAAGATTGCCAACATACACCTTTGAAATGTGGCAGGAGCATTACATAGCTCGAAAGGCATTCGCCTATACGCGTATGTGCCGAAAGGACACATGAATGTTGTTTTTTCTTGATCATTAGGATCGATAGGAATTTGAAAATACCCAGAAAAACCATCAAGGAAACAGAAATATTTATTTCCTGCGAGTCTTTCTAGCATTTGATCCATAAATGGTAAAGGAAAATGATTGGTGGTTGCTTCATTGAGTTTACGATAATCGATGCATACTCGTCAACCTGTAATGGTTCTGGTTGGAACAAGTTCATCATTTTCGTTGATGACAAATGTAATACCACCTTTCTTTGGTACACAGTGGATAGGACTAACCTAAGGACTATCGGCAATTTGATAAATTATACCGGTATCCAAGAGTTTCATGATTTCTTTTTTGACAACTTCCTGCATGTTCGGATTTAACCTTCTTTATTTTTGGACAACGGGTTTCTTATCATCCAGAAGTTGTATCTTGTGTTTGCAAAATGATAGGCAAATACCAGGAATATCTGTTGTTTTCCAAGCAAAGGCTTGCTTTTGCTTTTTAAGGACAGATATGAGTTTGTTTTTCTTTTCTTTGGATAGCTGAGATGATATGATAACAAGAAGAAAGGAGGGTTCTTCCAGGAATACATATTCCAGATTATCAGAAAGGGGATTAAGTTCGAGATCCGTATGAGGTTCTTCGAGAGATGTTTTGATCTTATAATCAGTATTGATGGTGATTTTTTTGAATGGGGGATCTTCGGTATTGGATTCAGAGTCAGAGTTTTCATCGGCAGTCTTCGCCATGAATTTATCAAATTCAGCAAAGATTTCTTCTTAGAGAAGGGTTCCTTCAATGGAATGAAGAATTTTACTACCTTCATCTAGAAGAGCGTCGAAATCTTCTTCTAAGATTTCATCGATGACATCGATACTAAAACATGTATCATTGTTTGAATAGGAGTGTTTTATTGCAGAATCGATATTGAAAATCATTCGTTCAGTTCCAACTCTAAGGTTGAGTTGTTTCTGTTTAACACGAATTACTGCATTAGCAGTGTGAAGAAAGGGTCATCCCAAAATGAGTGGAACTTTACTATCTTCTTCCATTTCGAGAATAACGAAATCAGCAGGAAAGGTGAATTTACCAACTTCAGCGAGCATATTTTCAGCTATTCCAATAGGGTATTGGAATGATTTGTCGGCTAATCTTGCGTTCATTTTAGTAGGTTTAAGATTTTTGAGAGATAATTTGGCATATAGTGAATATGGCATAAGGTTAATGCTAGCACCAATGTCAGCTAAGGCATTGCATGAGAAATTTTTGTTGAAATTACATGGAATAAGAAAACTTCCGGGGTCTCCGAGTTTAGGCAGAACTTTGTTTTGGATCATTGCTGAACTTTCGTCGCTTAAAAAAGTGGCAGAAATTTGTTCGATTTTATGTTTGTTGCTTATGAGTTCCTTGAGAAATTTTCCATAATTAGGCATTCCGGCCAAGACATCGATAAGAGGTACATTGATTCAAACTGCGCAGATTACGTCGAGAAATTTTCCGTATTGAGATTCCATTTTCTTTTTCCTTAGACGTTGAGGATACGGGATTTTTGGTTTGTATGGTTTGGGTAATGTAGTTTCCTTGACTGGTTTTTGATTTTTAATTTTCGGTTGTGGTGTAGGATCTTTGTCTTCTTCATCGCTATCGTCGAAATTGATAGCGTTTTCAGAATTAGTTTGTTGATCATTTGAGTTCACTGGTGGGTTGTAGGACTTACCACTTCTTGTGAATACGACATTCACATGCTCATTGCGAGATTGTGGTGGTTGGTAGGCTTTGGAATTGTGTCCTTTTGGGTTTGGTTGAGTGTTACTAGGAAGAGATCCAGAGGGTCGACCAAATTGCTTGTCAGCAAGTCTGTCGAACTTGGTTTCAAGATTTTTAATTAAAGCTTGATGATTTTTAGCTACGGTTTCGAGTTGAGTTTTAAGATCCATGAACGTTTCTTTGACGAAAGTGTTGGTCGATTGCTGAGATTTCATGAAATCGTTGAATTGTTTTTGAAGATCGTATGGTTTATCATCAGTATTGGATCGGTAGTTGTCTCGATTGTAACTACTTCGTTCGTTTGAATGCCAATTATCGTGATTTGAGTCTCGGTCGCGGTAATCATAGTAAAAACGAGTCTTACGAAAAGTTTGCATGAATTTAGCTTCCTCCTCACGGGACATAGGTATATCATCTTCATCAAGATCGGGTTTTGTTTTTTTAGCATGGGTTTGGAGTTCTTTATACTGAGCATCCATTTTCAGGGTCATGGCATCCATTCGGGCCATTATTCTATCAGTATTGGAATTACTGATGCCTTCATCGACGAAAGCAACGGTTTTCTTAAGAGATGATTTGTTTTTTTGACTTTTAGCCCAGTCGAGCTTAATTAAGACCTTGTCTTCCAAAAGCTGATATGCCTGATTTGGTGTTTTATAAAGGAAAATACCTCGAGCTGCGGCATTCAGAACTTCTTGAGTTATTTCACTTAGACCATGATAGAAGATTTTGATAATGTTACCTTTGGACATATTGTGACCATGACTGTTTCGGAGCATTTCCTTCATACGAAGCCAAGCGTCGGTTAGAGATTCATTCTCGTGTTGAGAGAAAGCTCGGATTTCTCCGAGGAGTCCGTCGAAAAGAGCTGGGGGAAAGAATCGGCTAATGAAAGTATTTCGGAGTTCATCCCATGTTTCCATTGTTCCTTCGTTGAGTTCGCCCAACCATGTTTTTGCTTCCCCGGTAAGGGATAGGGTAAACATCATTAGGCGGACGGCTTCATTTTTGGTATCTCTGTATTTAAACATATCGCAGATTCTGAGGAATTCGTGAATGTGTTTACGAGGATCAGTTTTGGTTCTTCCATCAAATTGGTTTCCTTTGACAAGGGTCAAATGGTTACCTTTGATAGCAAATTCGTTAGCGGTTTCAGGAATAGTGATTGCGGAACCGGGAGTCGGAGCAACAACACGGACAGCAGCCCACATGGGTTCATCATCCATTGGGTAAAGATTTTCAAGAGTAACTAGAAAGTGACGGAAGTGGTTGATGTCGAGAATTGGCGGATATACAGTTCTCAGGGTTTTTAGGTGGATTGTTTCTTTGATCAAATGGAACTCTTTTGTTTCGTCGATGACGTCTTCGATTCAGAGTACGTTCAGGTTCAAGTAATGGTTCAACAAGTTCAGAATTGGAAGAATGTATATGCATCCAAAGGAGAATTTGTTCGGGTCAGTTTGCCAGAAAACTGTACGACAATTTAAAAAAGAGGGAGAGTTAAAGAGATTTTCCATAGTTTGACTACAGAACAGCTAAGAAATCCCCGACAACGGCGCCAAAAACTTTGATGTGTTTCAAAAGCTTTAAATTTATAAGACTAAAAATATTGGAAAATTATATGGAAACACACGGGTAAAAGTATAACCTACGTATGCAGTATAATCTTTTTAGGTAAGACCAGGTCGTCCACAGGGATTAGAGTAGTGTTCGAATAATCAGAAAGAAAATAGACTTTAACAATTTTGAAAATAACTTTAGTTTTATCAATGATAATAAAGATGACTACTCGGATAGTTGAGAATAATTTATAAGTGTTGGAAATGATTTGACCTCGAAGATGGGACTTTAATTTATAAAAATGATTTCTCGTCATAAAACGTTTTTACGAATTAATTTGATTAACTTAAGACTTATATCTAGTTAACTAGACCAAATTTGCCACTCAAATAATCCAGTTATTATTATATCAAAACTTATTTTGTTTATCAATTTACGAAAGTGGATTTCTCAGCACAGACGTTAAAGACCATAGACAAATCTTTAAAACCACATAGATCATAACGGATCTTTCGACCTATACTAATATGATTATATAATCTAAGCTGATAAGCAAAAATAGATAAGATAAGATATAACAGGTTTGCAACATAAGGTTAAGATTAAAGCGATCAATATCATACCAAACACTTATTCACTATCGTAACTTCACCGAGTAATCATGAGAGATTTAGCCTCTCATGGCTTAGGAGTTCATAACAAAAGCACACTTTATAAAAACTTCCATTATTTCAACAACTACGTAAGAAAACTTCTTCGTTCTTGATCGTTAGATCTTTTTCTTCAAAGGAAAAGGTGTTTCTTGGTGTTTTGGTGAAAGGAGGGAAAGTATGTATGTGTAAAATGGGATAGAATGTGAGGAATGATTGTGAAGAGGGATGCCTTGAGGATGAAAATTCGTCCTCAACTTATAGGCAAGATTGGGTGCAAAGTGCGGTGCACTTAGGAAAAAGTGCGGCGAACTTTGGGAGTTAATGCGATAGCATTTAATGACTTTTACTGGAAGTGCGGCGCACTTACAAATAAGTGCGGCGGTTTTTTGGGAGTTAATGTAGGTGCATTTAATGGACTTTAATTCTTCAAACTTTGGGAAAATTTGCAGCGGTTTTGGGTTTCAGGGGAAAGTGCGGCGCACAATGTAGCAAGTGCGGCGGACTTCTTGAACTTTGGCTAGAAATCTTTTCTTTTCTTGTATTCGTCTCCCAAAGTGTATAGATTCATGAGCTTGGGTCTCTAGAGTCTTCAAGTGAACCTATAAGCAATTCAAGCTTAATTAAGTACCAAAAGTTCACGAGAAATGATAGAATAAACATAAAATAACGCCATAGAAACATGTATAATTTGGGCGTTATCAAATCCCTCCACATTTAGCTTATTGATTGCCCTCAAGCAATGGAAGCGAAAAAATAATAAAATAATTTGTCGTGACGTGGAGAAAATTTTAAAGTCTTGTGTCAATTTTCTATCTTTGGTACGGTTTGTTGGTAAAAATATTGTAAAAGACATAATACTGGTAGTATAACAGTTAAGTCTGGTAGTATTAGTTAGTTCTGCCAAGTACTATGTTAAGTCTGGCAGTACTAAAGTTAGTAAGTTAAGTCTGGCAGTACTATAGTTAGTACTGGTCGTGTTTAGTTAAGTCTGTTTATGTAACAGAATAGTTATCTTAGAGATATATTAGGAAAGGATAAGTATTATCCTTTCACACGTTTGTAAAGCCTATTAGGGTTTCCTTGGTGTATAAAATGAACCCTATGACATAGTTTTTTAGGTATCCAAACCTAATAGAAATCAATAGCAATATACGAAGTTAGTTTTATAATTGTTCTTCTTAGATTTCTATAAAGATACCCATATCAGAAGTATTCAATGGTCAAATGTCTCTCCACAAAGTTAACTTGGATATTATTACAAGAAAGTTATTTTCATACATAGGCTCAACAGATCCAAAACACCATGACCTACAATGGTATCAAGCCACTAGAGGAACTATAAGTAAGAAGAGGCACAAGAATAACAAACACTTACTTTTCAAGATCAAGAAAAATGTTTCACCCAGCTATGAAAACTCCCAACAACCTTAGTGATATGATGTATCAAACCATGAAGAATGCATTAGACCCAATGGTGTATGTAACCATAAACAAAACAACAACAACTCATCTCAAATGGCGCCAAACCACTATCTCAAATATTAAACTCCCAATTCTGAAGAAGGAGGAGTATGATATATGGGTCATGGAGATGGAGCATCACCTTGAATATTAACGATAATGATGTTTGGGAAGGTAATTTCAAAATGTAAATTCCTAAGAAGAAATTTCGAATCTGAAAAGAAGGTGTCATTAGGAGTATTCCACCAGTATCAGCTGCAAATTCATGCTGTTTGAAAAAGGAGAGAAGGCTAGAACCCCTTACATAGGGCAAATCCCACGGACCATCTAAGAATATTTCATGACATGGATGATGCTATAGAGATTTGGGAAGCCTCAGGACTAGGTTTGGAGTAATGCAATTTCAAAGAAGATGCAAAAGCAGTTCTAAAACAACAATTTTAAGCCTTTTTCCCTATATCCAGTTCAGAAGGGTTGGAAAAAGGATACGATAGATTCCAACAACTACTCTCATAGTTGAAAGCCCATGGTGCTGAAGTATCAAATGAGGATGCATATCATAAGTTTCTCAGGGCTTTGCCTTCAGCTTGGTCAAATCTAGCAATGACAATGAGAACCAAACTAGAAATTGACACTCTATCCATTGATGACTTGTATAATAATCTTAGGGTTTTTGAACAAGAAATCAAAGGTGCATCAAAGACATCTACCAGTGCATAAAAATGTTGCATTTGTATTCACAAAAGTAGTAGCAACACTAACAAGGTTAAAGTCTGGTCTTACTGGTACCTTCAGTCTACTCGCATTCCTCCTACTTATTCTTCCCAATATTCCAGAAAAGAAGCTCCTGCTGGTTTTAACTGATGAAGTCATTTACTCACCTCATTGCAAGAAATCAGTATATATGGCCTTTGCTTCATGAAGACATAGAACAGATTGATGATGTGGCCATTGAACAGATGGATAATAACTGGCAATGGCAATGATTGCTATTCGAATGAAGAAATTATATAATGAAGACTGAAGGAGAGATCGAATTGTGAAAGGTCGCCTTTGGTTTTTGATAAACATAATCATGAATTGTTTACAAGTGTCACAACACTGGTCACTTTGCTAGAGAATGCACATCAAAGGGGACCAATGATGGCAAGAAGTAAGACGACACGGTTTAATCAAGATCAATGAAAAGCGGAAGCAAGAGCATAATCATAAACAGGTTTGCTACTAAGGATGATGGTGTGTGTCAATTGGGGAGATCATACTGCAGAAGAAGATACAAATCATGCACTTATGGCAATAAGCTCAAATTCTGAGGTATCTTTGTGTTCTAAAACTTGCACGATTCATAAATAACTTAAAGCACTTGTTATGAACAAACGAATCATTAGGTGAACAAGAAGCAAAAATACTTACCAATAGTCAATCTGTTAAGAAACATAGAAGAGTCAAATGTTACTTTTTACAAGCAACAGTTCCTTCCTTAATTGAAAAGCATACATTCAGGCTAATGAAATAAATGAAAAAAATGAAAAGCTTAAAAATATAGGAGAATAGAATGAAGCCATAAAAGAAAAGGAACAATTTCAGAAACAATAGACTCATGGAAAGACCATCTAAAAATCCTTGGAGATTAGTTTAATTCTGGTATAATCAAGTTGCAAAATTGGCATAGGATATGAGATAACCTCAAAACAAAGAGGGTTTTTAAGCTATGAGAAGAAATGAATCGTACTGTGTTTAATAGTACAGAAGAAGATTTCATTGAAAAACCTGTGTACAATAGATTTTCAAAAACTGATAACTTGAAAGGTGTACCACATCCCTTAAAAGGAGACTATACACCTAAACAACAACAGAAATTTGATGAATCTTTTTATGTTTATGGTAAAAAGGGACCCCAAAAGACTGAAAAAAATGTCTCAGATGACAAATCCAGTGCGTATTCTACCTGTCAATCAAATGATAGTGAAGGATCTATTAGAAATTCATCTGAGCACATTGTTGTTTTTTAATCAGAAACCATAAGTGTACCAAAAGAGATGTCTGAGTCTAAACCTGCTACAACCAATGAAAAAGTCATGTCTAAACCTAAACCAAAAGAAGTTGAACCTAGTTGTGTATCACACGTAAAAACTCCTAGGCAACAAATGAAAAATCAAGAGACACCTAAAATTAACAGGAAGAACTGGAATGAAATGATGGAAAGAAAACTAGGGGAAGATTACTCTTTCACAAAGAAAAAGTGTTTTGTTTATGGCAGCCTAAGCCATCTAATCAAAGATTGTGACTATCATGAGAAGAAAATGGCAAGAGAGGCTGAGCTTAAGTATAACACCCTGTGTTTTCAAGTCATTGACGACGTCGATAAATCCGCAATGTACCTTTTGTATTGTACGCGTTTGCTTTAAATCATAAATGTTAAGCTAAATCGCGTAAGCTAAAAATTAGCGTTCA